>JASTWP010000338.1:0-169906 GCA_030770255.1 Temnothorax ravouxi | reverse complement strand
AATACAGATACAATCGATTTTTTAGTATTTTTTTCTGGATCACTAATCTTTTTGGATGAAATATTATCTATGCTAATGTTCACATGTGAAGTTTATGAATGGAAGGATAGCAATATTGATATTTACAATTTGACAGTTATTGAAATGCATTAATTATTAATGATTAGCAATATCGTTGACTTTTTATGAAAAATCGTATATGTACTATAACATATCAATATTGATGTATATCATATAATATCACTTTGTGAATATATAGTCAACAGCATTATATTTAGTATTATGTATAAAATAACTTCAACATCCTTTACTTTCTCCTATACATCGCATCGTTGAAATAGGATAATGCATAAAATAATATGAATAATAAACGCGGCCTAGATGATACTTGTCGCACGCTGAATGAAAACCACTGACAAAGAAACTTTTAGGGAGCCGCCAATTGAGAGCACCGGTATTGATGTGACGTCACTACCCCCTACGTCTTGCCGCGACCTCCCTTGCCTAAAAACTCGGCGGTGAGGTAACCTGTCTAGTTTACAGACCTTGTGTATGTTGTACGTATAACGTATGTATGTAACGTATGTATGTAACGTATGTATGGTATAACATATGTATGTTGTACGTATGTATGTCGTATAACGTACGTATGTTATACGTATAACGTATGCATGTAACCTATGTATAACGTATGTATGTAACGTATATATGTTGTACGCATGTATACATACGTATAACGTACGTATGTTGTACGTATAACGTATGTATGTAACGTATGTATGGTATAACGTATGTATATTGTACGTATGTATGGTATAACGTATGTATGTTGTACGTATGTATGTCGTATAACGTACGTATGTTGTACGTATAACGTATGCATGTAACCCATGTATAACGTATGTATGTAACGTATATATGTTGTACGCATGTATGTCGTATAACGTACGTATGTTGTACGTATAACGTATGTATGTAACGTATGTATGGTATAACGTATGTATGTTGTACGTATGTATGTCATATAACGTATGTATGTCTGTAGTATAACGTAACGTATTGCGAGTATTATATTACAGTATTGGAAAAAATAATAATAAATATTTTACATGTGTATTTCACATACTTTATTTGTATTTCATATTTTAAATACTTTATATATGTTTTACATATTGCATATTTTTATGTTAAAAATAAAATATAGTTTGCACAAATTAAATAACATTTTCCTTGTGTATCCATGAGTTGTGCGATCCATCGAATCCTAACCACTTTACATAAACCACGTCACCCCTTCTGCGCAGTACTTTTTCAACGAGATACACGTCCGGATAAGTCGCGCGATGCAACTCGTGCTCGTAGAACCCTCCAGAGACGGATTTTCCGCGATAGTCCTCGAGTAGATAGGTTACGGGATTGGTACGCTGCACTTTAACGATCTTAAACACCTCGGTGGTCCAATTCGGCGTGTAACCCTTTTCGAAAATCGTTTTGTATTTGCTAACGCGTACCGAGTCGCTCACTTTGAACTTTGCCGGACCCGCGATCTTTATCTCGCTGTACACCGTAGCCAAGAGCCTTTCGGCTTTCGCGGGGGTAACGTCGATGGGTCGCATGCCGATAGTTCGATGCTTGCGCGCGTTGTAATCCGATACGAGTCGAGGCAAGGCGTCGACCCATTTATAATTTCCATTGAGCGTAAACATCTTCCACATGTCGTTCTTGAGCGTGCGATTGAATCGCTCGACGACCGACGCCTTCAATACCGAATATGTGGAATAATGATTGATGCCGTGTTTCTTCACGAGATGTTGCACGTCGGTGTTGTAAAATTCCTTCCCTATATCGGTTTGTAGGTTACTAGGACACCTCCCGCTGTGTCAAATGATCTCAGCGACAGCGTTAGCTGTTTCGCTTCCGCCTTTACCCTTGAGTGGCACGGCCCACGCGTACTTGCTCAACACATCGATGACGATAAGTATGTAGTGGTAGCCTCCGTTGAAACGTGAGTACGGACACATCTCGACGATGTCAGCCTGCCACAGGTCATTGTACCCTCGCACTATGACGTGTCTTCGGGGAAAATTTCTTCTCGCCGGAGCGTGCAGTTCCTCGACGAGTCGTTGCTTCTCGATACTTTTACGTCCGTCGGATTTTAGCGATGTCATGTTTTTGTCGCCCGCTTGCAGTTTATTTTTGTTTTTAGCTGTTTTTAAGCTGTTTGTTAACTGTTCCAGAGCCGTTTTGTTAGCTGTTCTTAAGCTGTCAGACGTTTTTTTCCTGTTCATGAGCCGTTTAATTTCATTCGTCGTCGTCGTCGACGTTCTTTAGCCGTTTGTAGCCTTTCCTGTCTTCGCGTAGTTCGCAGCTGTTTCTAAACCGTTCGTAATCGTTTTTAAGCTGTTTTTGAACCGTCCGACAACCGATCTCGAATCGTTCGTTTCTGTTCGTCGCCGTCGTTAATGAACCGTTGCTTCTCTTCACTCGTTGACTTTCGATAGTCGTTTCTGCTGAACCGTTTGTACATTGTTGTTCGTTGTCGAGTCTGATTCAACGATAGGCGAATGGCGAAGCTCGTTTATCGTAGTCCGTAACGCTTGCAGATCCTTCTCAAACGCAGTCAGCTTCTCGTCTGATTCTTTTTGTTGATTAATCAACATTTTAAAGAATTCGTCAACGTATAGTTTATTAACCACGTCACCGTCAGCCTCTGGTTGCGCCACGCGACGAATCTTCCGCGACCTTGCGTCAAAGTCCATAACGGTGCGACACAGAGCGTTATCGCGCACGAAATTTCTCATTAATCCGTTCCATCGATGGTACGGTTCCGCCTCGCCTCTTCCGAGCGATATGCCAAATTTGTTGATCGGCATTTCAATGCTGATTGAATGATTCGCCGAAGCATGGTTTAATTTATAATAAGTCCGGCTTCGCGAAGTTCCTCGATGATAGACATGATCTCGTTGTCATGAGCATTGTTGCCAGCGTGGCGCGAAGCGTCGAGCAATCGCAGACGATCCACTAGCTCGTTGGGATCGTCCCGGTGCACGTAGTCAATCTTATTGTCTGTTAGCGTCATTGCGCGAGGCATAGATAATCTCTTTCCACATTTTTTCTTGGATTCGGGAGGGAACAACGATGCGATTATATTTAGATACTTGTGTCCACAGTTGCTTTTTACTCGCTCGCGAGGATCATGCTTGATTTTATGAGCACTCGTTGCCAACAGTATGTGCCTGTATTTTTTCAGATCTTCCCTCGTGTAGATCTCATCATCGGGCATTCTTTTGAAAATCAACTCGTAAATGCCAGGTGTGCCGCCGTATCGTACGCCATCGATAATTATGGTATCCGCGCTATTCACGTCAAAACGTTTATTACCTAGCATCAGTCCGTCTTTGCCGAAATAAATGCCGTATGCGCTGTCTATACCTCGATCGGCGCTCAGAAAAGCCTTGATGTACTCTCGGCCCAGTGGACCCAAGTGATCTTGCAACGATTGTAGAAACGTTTCCTGTCCCGTCGGCGTTTCCAACGTCTTTCGTACGGATGTTGCAATCGAATCGTCCGTGGTTTCGAAAACATTCGCGTTTGTGAGGAATTCGGGAATTGTATCTTGCACGGTTTCCGTCGTCGTCGTGGTCGGTGTGGAGGTTATCGGTAGTACTTTCGTTCGTTTCGATTGATTAGATTTAAGCGGTGTCGATGGGAGATTCAACATGGAGTCTGATCGTTTTCTCTTTTTCGACGTCGCATCCTCCCAATCTTCCTCATCCTCCTCCTCCTCCTCCTCCCCGCGCTGTTGAACGGATAGCGGTTCGATTTTCGCGTCAGCGTCGCTCTCCGTCGGTTCCTCTTTTTTCACCGCGGTCAAGCTCGAGTTATCGACGATCTTTTTCAGCGGTCCGATGAGAGGTTTAAAGTGCGTGTCCAACTCAATGTCCTTCTCGATCTTACCGGTTTTCAAAGCGCGAAGTTTCTTGCGAATCGAATTACTCGTTTTCGCAATCTCTTTCACGATTTTCTCGCGTTCGCGAATATTCTCGCTCCCGTTGATCGCGGCCATCGCGGGGAAAACAAAGCAGAACGTCGATCTCTATAAGGCTAACGTTTCATTTCCGACGAGGTATCGGCACCGACTGATCGCTTTTGCGGTATCGCGAACACTTTAAATCCTTTTCTGTATCGGCCGTTCGAAAGCGCGCTGTCCTTGTCTATTACTACGAAACCGTACTTGCATTGCCAACAATCGTGACACAACGAGCAAAATTCGTCGTGCGACATGTCGGTATTTACGTGATCGTTGTACACGTGTTTCAAATTGGTACCATCCTGTTTGAACAGGATCAGCAGATTCGCGTTGTCGCGTATCAGATGTTTAGGTATTCTCGCGTACGTCTGACAGAGATAGAAGGAGTCGACGCTCGAGTGCCTGTCCATTGAGAAATACTCTCTCACCGTGTCTTGCTTGTCGCACGCCACGTCATCGAAGACGAAGATCGAGTTTGGACGTGCATCGCTCGGTGGAATGACGTCACTGTTATTGGAGAACGTAAAGTAGCCGATTTCGTCGATCGATGTCAATAAATTCTCCAGATATCGATATTTCGGCTGTTGCAGCGATTTCGAGTACACGTACACGTTTTCGAAACGTACACCGTGCGGACTTTCCAGCAAGCTAATCAAAACGTTGGTTTTACCGCAATTCGAAGGGCCGCAAATGATCGCGCGTATAGTAGCCGGCAGCATCGTACCGTGCTTGCGTTTCTCCACGTTGCCCCCCATCAACCGTGATCTGTCGTCGCAATTCGTCACGCGAATCGCCAACGGTTGTCGCACGAATCTCATTTCTTTCCACACTGTCGACTTTCTGGCTGACTCGAACGCCTATTTATAGCCGAGCGGAACCGCGAATCGCTCAGTAGCAAAAATGTTCGTTCTACTGTCGAGACTTTCCGACATTTGCGACTTGAGCGCCGAACAGCTGCAATTTGTGCCGAAAGCCGTTCTGCTGCAAACGTGCGGCGATCACGTCCACTACGTGTGGGACAAGCTTCCGGAACATATAAGGGCGGATTTGGAGGTTTAGACGTATCGTCGTTGTTACGAACATTACAATCAACCGTGGCAGCGAACGCACGTCGACGGTCCCGCGCCAATGATAAAGGATTGCGGCAAATGTCAACGAAAAAAAATGGTGGAGGCCTGTTAAATCGCGCGATAAACGCACTTCCGTTCGAATTACACATTCCCAGCTATCAATTTTGCGGTCCGGGAACTCGTTTACAAGATCGATTGGCGAGAGGCGATCAAGGTATCAATCCATTGGACGCGGCGTGTCGCGAGCACGACATAGCCTATTCGCGTAACCGCGATCTCACCGAGAGACACGCGACGGACGAGATACTCGCTGCGGAAGCGCGGAAACGCATTACCGCGAGAGATTCGACTCTCGGAGAGAGAGCTGCCGCTACAGCCGTCTGGGCGACCATGAAGGCTAAGACGAAGCTCGGAATGGGCTTGAAAACGAAAAAATCGAAAACGGTGAAGAAAAAAAAGCTAACGAAAAAACGGATACTTCCGACAGCGAAACGAGGCGGCGTATTGCCGATTCTACCGTTGTTGGGGGTTCTCGGTTCTTTGGCCGGCGGAGCGGCGGGAGTCGTAAAGGCCGTGAACGATAACAAAGCCGCGCGGCGTCAGCTGGAAAAGATGCAACGTCACAATCGTGCCATGGAAGATCGCGGACTTTATCTCGCTCCGTACAAATATGGACGAGGGCTGTATCTCGGCCCGCACAAACGCGGGCGAGGAGTAGCGTCAAAAATAAAAAAAAAACGTCAAAAAGACGTTAAATATGCCCGCGGGTATTACGACTAACGTACAATTGAATCGACTGGCAAGGCGTATGCGCGTACCGTTCTTCAGAGGTGTCTTCATGCGTGATTCGTTACCGATCGGCGGTGTACGTCGAAACGAGAGCGGTATCGTAAATTTGGACGATGCAACGGGTCCCGGTACTCATTGGGTAGCGTACGCGAAGAGGGAAGATCGAGTCGTATATTTCGACAGTTTCGGCAATCTTCGACCGCCGAAAGAATTGGTGCGATATTTCAGGCCGAGCGTGACGAAGATCGAGTACAATTGCACGTCTTATCAGCGATACGATCAGAACATCTGTGGACAATTGTGCCTGCGATTTCTCCGGACGATCGACGCTAATTTAAAGTCTGACGGTGCGCCGTGGTGACTCAGTATTCCTTAACGGTTTCCACCGACATGTCTATGACGTTCACGCTGACCGGGAAGAGCAGCATCCTCGCGGAGCACTATTTTCCCGCCGTGGATCTGAGCGACGGTGACTACGAGCTCGGTCTAACGTGTTTTGAGACTTATCACACGATTCCGAACGTGAATTTTTCGAACAATAAATTTTATTTTGACGAGGATGACATGGAAATTACGATTCCCGAGGGATCGTACGAGATACGAGCCATACATGAGTTTTTGAAACTTGAAATTTCACGAAAACGCCCGCGACGCGTAAATCGTTCCAACGATGATCGTACGTCGGTCGCGAATATCGCGCGAGAGGCGACCGCTCGCGCGAACGGCTACGAAGACGAGGCCGCGGAATACCCGATAGTGCTCCGCGCAAATTACAATACGATGAAGAGCGAGATCAAGTGCGCTTTCAGAGTGAACTTTAACAAACCGAACAACGTTGGATCGCTGCTGGGATTCTCGTCGAAGCGTATATTGCAGCCGGGACAGTGGCACGAATCGGACGCGTCGATTAATATTATCAACGTAAACATTATTCGCGTGGAGTGTAACGTGACCGCGGGTGCGTAGAGCAACGGCAAACGTGTTCACACGATACACGAATTTTCACCGAGCGTACCACCGGGATATAAGATATCGGAAACGCCGGCGCAGATCATTTATCTGCCGATCATCGCGCGAAGCGTTACGGATCTAACGATACGCGTCACGGATCAAGACGGACGATTGCTCGATTTTCGAGGAGAAGAGATCACCGTCAGATTGCACGTACGACGGCAACAGCGATAACGCGCGACGTGTGACATGCTCGTGTTGAACGACTCGAAGCACGCGACAGATAAGAATATCTTTACGACTGCGACGATCGACGATATCATCAAATCGACATTCGGTAGCGTTAAAACAGAGACGAAAACAGAGACGAGAAAGAAGCTCAACGCATCGAACGTTAAATTTTTACAATCTCTGGGATTCGCGGTACGAAACATCTGAACAATGACTGAAATTCTTAACATCGGAGGCGAGCCGGTCTTTGACGATCGCATCGTCAAGATCGAGACTCACACGTACAACCCGTACGCCAACACAACGTTCGAGTATAGCGACGAGATACGAATACCCATACAACAGCAGGATCTGTATACGTTGCCGTGCGAAAGTTTTCTCTACGTCGAAGGAACATTGACGGTGACCAGAGCAGCCGATCGAGGCGATCAAGCCGATCCAACCGATAACGTGGTATTGGGGAATAATTGCGTCGCGTTCATGTTCGATGAAATTCGATACGAACTCGACGGTGTGGAGATTGATCACTGCAGAAACGTAGGAATAACCAGCACGATCAAGAACTACGTAACGGTATCGTCCGACAGAAGCGTGATTCTGCGAAACGTGGGCTGGGAACCACATAATAACCCGAACGAATACTTCAATTTCTGCGTACCGCTCAACCTGTTACTGGGATTTTGCGAGGATTACAAACGCGTGGTGATCAACGCTCGTCACGAATTAATCTTGATACGATCGCGCACCGACAACAATTGTCTGTTGGGAAGTCTCGCGTTGGAACCTACTGTCAAACTACTCAAGATACAGTGGCAAATGCCTCACGTGGTATTGAGCGAGGTCAACAAGCTGTCGATGCTGCGCACCTTGGAAAACGGACGATATCTAAGTATGGGTTTCCGTTCGTGGGATCTGTACGAGTATCCCCTGTTGCAGAACACGACCAAGCACTCGTGGGCCATTAAGACCGCGACTCAGCTCGAGAAACCGCGATACGTCGTCTTCGCTCTGCAAACGGGTCGGAAGAACGTCATGTCCGCGGACACGAGCCGATTCGATGACTGCAAATTGACCAACGTAAAACTCTACCTAAACTCGGAAGTCTATCCGTACGACGATTTGAATTTGGACTTTGGTAAACACAGATGGGCGATTCTGTACGATATGTACGCGCGTTTCTGCAAGGGCTATTACGGATACGAATATCTCGAGCCGAGTCTCACCGTTTCGACTTTTCTACGTAACGGCCCGTTCGTGATCATCGATTGCTCTCGACAAAACGAATCCGTCAAAAACGCCACCGTGGATGTCAGACTAGAATTCGATTGCATGGAGAACGTACCGCCGAATACCTCAGCGTACTGTCTCATCATACACGATCGCGTGATCGAGTACAATCCGTTGACCAACGTAGTGCGTAAAATAGTCTGAGTGTTCGCGGCAATGTCGATGAAAATTTTTTCTATCTTTAACTCCCGATACAAATTTATGAGAGGGGAAAAAAGGCGAGCGGGATATAAAAATCAGAGTGTCGCAAAACGCGCGTCATTCCTCTCGAATCACGCATCGAAGAAAGAGAGATATCTCTTCATGCCCGCACCAACGTTCGTCGACCTGCAAGGTTTCGTCGTCGGGATGAAATTTGTCGTGAAGGAGGCGGCGGTGCTGAGAAACGGGGCCGTTCTAGCGCATTACATCTTTACATGCCCCATGCCGTGGAATCTCCTCACAAAATCCGACAAATCGTGCGCTTCCTGGTTGATTCGCAATCACCATGGATTACGATGGGAAGACGGAAACGTGCCGTACAGCAAGGTGAAGCGTTTAATTACGTCGGCCGTGCTCGGTGAGGAAGAGGACAACGACGACGACGACGACGACGAGATGCCGACTCTCGTGTACGTCAAGGGATGCCAGAAACGAGGATGGCTGGTGGATCTACTTGAGAATAAAGCGAGAAAAGACCTAAACATCGAGACTCTGGATGCGGATTACGAAGATATCGAATCTTTAAATATTCTAGATGCTACCAACACTATGCGATGTGGAAAACACGTTAAGAATTGCGCGTTGCAAAATGTATTAAAAATATTTAACTGGTGGTCGAAACGCCAGAAAGAATTGTCATCTTTTTAAAAAAATAAAATTTTAAATGTATGTGTAAATTTTTTTACAATGTTTTATTTCCTTTCCCCTTTAGTCGATAGTGTACAAAATTAAAGAATAAGTAGGTACACGTGACGAATTCTAACTCGATAGCTTCGAGGGAGGGGGAGGGGGGGTATCAGGTTATTCAGCTAACATGTCTGAACATGTTTCGCGGTTGATGTCATGTGGAGGGGGGATTTACGTCTTAATAAAAAAAACATCCTTAGTCCCCTCTCCTAAAATTCAGAGCGCTGATTGCGCGTTCCAGAAACATTAATTTTCCCCTCCTTCATCATAGTTTTGGGAGTTGCCGCGTATATTCGATTAATTTTATACGACTAGTCTCGTATCGACTGCTTGTGCGAACGGTCCGCTTCTCATAGCCGAGAGAAAGAATGTATTCCGTTGAAGGAAGCAACGGCGGTAACAGTGGCGGTAGACGTATGAATTATTACGTACCGATTCACGATGATGAAACTCCATCGTACGAGAACAAGTAAGTTTTTTGTTTTTTTCTTAAATTATAAAGCTTTATATTTTTTAAATTGCAAATTATAAATTGTATTATTTTTTATTACAATTTTGTTATTTTTTACAGCATTTCGTTGAAGCGTCGCGCGCACGATGATGAGGATGATGAAACTCCATCGTACGAGAACAAGTGTAACAAGTAAGTTTTTCGTTTATTTCTTAAATTATAAAGCTTTATATTTTTTAAATTGCAAAATTATAAATTGTATTATTTTTTGATTACTAATTTCGTTATTTTTTACAGCATTTCGTTGAAGCGTCGCGCGGTTCGTATACTCAGCAGACGATACGCGTTGACGGCTACGGAATGCAAATTCCTTGAAGTTGGCGTTATCGTGGGTCCACCGAGTTACGTGGAGATCGCCGTAGGAGATCATCGAGGAACGGAATTGATACTGTCCCTCGAAACGTGGAAGGGATTCTACGAACAACGACGGAACATTCTGAATTTCATTCGATCCTATAAAGATACGTGTGATTTTATAAGTGTTGGACCGCTAACATTGAAAATTTGTACGATTAACGGTGTCAAACTCGTACGTCTCGAGTCTTTAAACGTACGCTTAATGATGATCGAATCGACGTTACGCCGTATGCTCGATCTTGAACTGTGCATCGACGCGATGTTTCATCGATTGAGTAAAATTGTCGAAACGGTCGATGTCAAGTTCACGCAATTCTCCAAAATCGCGTCCACTGTAACGGATCCTACGCAAGTATTGAATGTAATACGCGATAGCGATGCCTTCGATAAACATCAGCTCGTCGATTGTGAGCTCGCAGCTTTACTTTTTAGTGCGCTACCATAGTACGTAAAAACAAAAAATATGTAAAAAGAGAAAGAATAAAAAAATGTATTTTTAAAATATGAAAATCATGACTTAATTTCTTCACACGCATTTCTATTCGAGCCGTATATGCGACGTTTGACTCGAACCACTCGGGCCGCTTGAAAGGTATATCGTATATCGTATAACGTAAACTATGAAGCCATGCTCCGGCGACGCTCGCCTATATGTGGTGCCGATGCTCCGACGAATCCTTTCTCGCTATTAAATCCGCGATGAAGAAATAACGCGAACGGGGGGACGGGAGCGAGAGAGACCGCTCGCGAGGGAAAGACAACGCAACGAGAAGACGCGCGCGAACGGGGGAGAGACAAAGGAGGTCGGAAGCAAGCGCGCCGTGTGACGTCACGCGGACTGGCGTGGCCGTTGGACGCGGACCCCCATCCTCCCGCGGCGGCGCGCCGCCGATAAAATTCCAGCAGCCGAACGGCGCCCGTTAGCCTTTGTAATACCCCCGCGCCAAAAAAATTACCCCCTCTCTCCCTGCCCCCCCCTCAGCCGAGCGGCGGTGGTATCCCTTGTCAACGATATGTTTATCAATATTTAATAAACAACATATCCCGACGCGCTCACCGATTCCCCCCCATCACCCCCTCGCCCACGAGTCTCCCCCGCCCCGCTCATCCCTCGCCTTTGAGTCTCCCCCTCCCCCTCCCCGCAGACCCCGCGGCCTAGCGGCGGTAGTCTTCCCCCCCCACCCGCAGACCACGCGGCCGGGCGGCGGTAGTCTCCCCTCCCCCCACCCGCAGACCCCGCGGCCGGGCGGCGGCGGTACCCCTCCGCCCCTCACCCCCCCTGAGATCCCCGGCCTAGAATGCTTATTTTTATCCTACTTATATATATATATAAAAAGGGGGAGTTTTAAAGGCAAATTGCCTTTAAAACTCCCCCTTTTTTTTCGAATTCAAAATCATAAAATAATTTTAGTGAAGTCGAAAATTCACCACCGCAAGTCTTTGGGAATAACTATCCGCAATCGGCTAATTCGGAACAGGCGCTCCCGCATAGTGGAGCGACAGCTCCTAGCTTCATTTCTAAGACCCGAACGGTCTCCGCATATCGAACTCGCTATCCCCGATTCTCCCTCTTCCCGATCTCTCTCACCTGCCTGTTGTTTTCTTGCGTATTGGGTGTTCCCCGATACCCCAGAATCTTCCCCCCTTTTTGAACCTTCCTACTCTCCAGTTCCTTCCGAGAAACTTGCGGAGTCCCGGGAGGAATCACCCTGTAACTTCTCCCCTGTTCCTTTCGACGGAATTCCTTCTCCCTCTAGCTCCACCACCCTCCACCGTGAACGATCACCCTCTCCCTCCTTCTCCAATTCGAGTATCGAAGTACTCGAGGAATTCTCCCCCCGATCCCCATCCCCTACTATAGAAATAGTATATGAATGTATAAATTTATAAACTAATTTTAGTGCATATTGTAGCTTAACCATATTCTTACGAAACCGTCTGGATAGTTTACACTACTAATTATGTTACCAAATTAACGTTTATTATTTTATACAATCTTTTTCTATATCTCCACGCAACCCATACTCATTCTCCTCAATTTAATGTAAAATATTAATTCGCTTACCAATGTATTCTGGGGAGCAGGATATCAATTTAATTTAGAAGCCTGCTCGATCTCCTCTGTACCATCGTAACACACACACTCCACACTCACACGCATTTATGTAATACCATGATCACTTCTTTGTTCTTTTGAATTGTAATAAATGTATAATAGTTTTTAAATGATATTGCCTTTTCGTTATTTAATTTAAGACCTCACCTTACCACTACCTCTCTAAATCGCACAAGGTCCGATCCCCGGTAATAGGGATTATATCCTTGACCGAAATAAGGACCGCGAGTGCACGAAACTTTCAGTAGGCGTAATAGCGTCCCTTCTGGACGTTGACCCACGACTGAAGTTTCCCTAAAATGTGCATTCGATTCGAGCCATTTGCCCTTCTAGCGTGACTCCGAGATACCATAAGCTCACGTTACGTCTTCCCATACCCCCTCCCTCGGATAGCCTTTCCTTCGCTATCCCTCGAACCAAATATACTTAAATTCCGGGGTCTTGACGTAACATTAGCATCAGCTAAATTCTCAAATTAACGATCGAAAGGCTCCTATGCTTCAGTTCCAAAAAGCAACTGAATGAGCAAGGACTCAGAAATTTGTCAGTAAAGGTTGGAATCGTGGTGATAAATAAAGCTAGAGAAAGTAAGTTATCAATTTAATAATTATCCCTGGTGTAAAAATTTGACTGAAAATATAATGAAATTCTACTATCAACTGCCCCTTTTCATTATTATTCTATAGATATCATTATGAAAATTTCAGTTTTTAGTTAATTACAGTTAAATTCAATAACTTTCATGATATCTAATATTTCAACAAATTTGTCATTATTTTTCAACAACATAATTTAATTTTTCTTATATTTTACAGTATTTACCTTAAATTTTATAAAGAAAATTTATGATTTATATTAAAATATATTCAGTAATTTTTCAATAATTTTCATTTCATTTATCATCAATTTTATAGTACTTTCAGCAAAAAATTTTCATCTGGGTCAATTGAGACAGAATTTCAGTAAAATTCCATTATATTCAGTAAAATATTTCCATTAGGGTAATAAATAGTAATAGAACTCTCTAAGATTTAAAATCAATTTAATATAAGAACGGCATCAAGTCTGTTTGAGATAGCGACTATTATAAATCGCGCTCGACTGCATGTAAGCGCAAGCACTCTTTCTAATAAAATAAATTTCATCAGATTATAGCATGGATCGTTCGTACTCTCCGAAACGGTCGCTATTTGTTATCAATAACAACCACGGCTGAACAGTCACAAAAATAAGGTCAAACGGCAACGCTAGAACAAAGGAACGATCCATGCTATACACAAAGCTCGCGAAAACAGGTGACGACCCCGTCAGGTCGCCACGTGAAATTGGTGACGTCAGCACGGTGACGTCGGCCTCCGACGGCCAACCACCCTCCAGAAATTCTGAGAAAATTGCCGGGAAGGGAGTTCGCCTCGGAGGCGATAAAAGAACCGCCGCTGCGCCGCGAGTTCAAGTTCGCTCGCAGATCACCCGCTTCGTATATCGATATCGATCACCGCTAGTTTTCCGCTTGTTACACCGCTTTGCACCGCTTCGCGCCTTGCAACCCGCGCTCGCTTTCGCACTCGCAACTCGCTTGCTTCTTGCCGCTTTACACCTGTGCGCGCTCACGGCATTTCACCTAAAAGAAGTGTATGAATAAGTGTTGAATATACTGTTCTTTTTTTTGTGTAACCTGGACTTGCTGTTTTTTTTGTGGTCGTCTTCTCCTCGCGTTATCTCGCGCTACCGACGCGCGCTCTCGAACATTTTTGGTCCTTCGAGCCGGATCATCACCGGCAACCGCGAACTCGGGAGTGCCTCACAAGAAGAAGACACCATGAGTCTTGACCAGAGCTCCATGATAAGCGGCCAACACGAGCTCTTCGGACGCATCTCCAGAGCCGTCGAAAACCTGCGGAGGATGGGTCAGGCGAATATCACCCTTTCGGCCATCGAGACCCGCATCCGTATCCTCGACGACCTGTGGGCAAAGTTCGAGAGTCAGCACGACCTGATACGAAACTGCTACAAGGATTCGAGCCGCTACGCTGAAAGTGAGTACGCTACGTCAAACTTACTTGACACCGCCGAGATTGCCTACGTCCAGCAGCGTAGCATCCTATCCGAACAGGCGAAGCGTCTCCAGCCTGCGCCAGCTTCCGCGTCTTCCGCGCCGTCCGAGCACGGGGGCGACCGCGCGCCCAGAACCACGCTGCCGCGTATACAATTACCGGAGTTTTCGGGCGCCTATGAAGCTTGGCCGGCCTTCCGTGATCTATTCAAGTCGGTCATCGGCGAACAAACGCACATCTCGTCGGTCGAACGGCTGCACTATCTCCGCTCGTGTCTCAAAGGGCCGGCTGAAACGTTAATTAAATCGTTAACAATCACGGGCGAAAATTACGAGCGCGCTTGGGCGATTCTCTGTCGCCACTACGAGAATAAGAGAGAGCTGATACGCTCCAACTTCGCCACGTTTACCGCCGTGGCGAAGATGAAAGCCGCTACCGCAGATGAGCTCAGCCGCGTCCAGAACGCCGTCACGGCCGCCGTCAATGCACAAGAGAGCATCGGAAGGCCCATCGCCTCGCACGGCATGGACCTTTTCAACCACCTCGTGGTCGAACTGTTTGACTCGCGGACGCGCCTCGAATGGGAGACCTCCGCCGGAGAAGCCGTCGAACCGCCGACTCACGAAACGTTGATGAGCTTCATCGCACGAAGAATCCTCACGTTAAACGCCGCGAATCCGAAAAGCACTAACAAGCCCGCGAGTGAACCATCACGGTCCGCGAAAACGCATGTCGCAAAGCGGTCCGAGCCGTCCCTGTGTCCACTTTGCAAGGGGAAGCACTCGCTCATGGGGTGCCCCGACTTCAAGGCCAAGGCGGCCAGCGAGCGGAAGACAGTGGTCGAGACCAATAAGCTCTGCTTCAATTGTCTCGGCAATCATCTGATGGCAAAATGCAAGTCAACCCGGAACTGCTTCACGTGTAACTCGCGTCACCACTCGATGTTGCACGACGCGTACGGTCCCGCGCCGGCACCCGCCGCGGAAGTCAGCACGCTTTCCGCCGTCGGAAAGGCCGACGACCGTAAGGCGATTCTTCTCGCGACCGCGCGCGTGACTATTGCCGATCGGCACGGCGATCCGCATGAAGTTCGGGCACTCATCGACCAGGGCTCCGAAGTGTCGATCGTGTCGGAGTCCCTGGTGCAGCGACTCCGCCTACCGCGATCACGCACACGAGTCTCCATCTTCGGCATCGGCGGCTCTCAGTCGGGATCCACGCGAGGCAAGGTGTCTCTGACTATCACGTCGACGACCACCGGAGCCACACTCACCGCCGTCGCGTTCGTGCTTCCGCGCCTCTCGCTCTATCAGGGCTCCGCGAATAAGTGCCGCACCACGTGGCCTCACCTACGAGGGCTCCCGTTGGCCGACCCTCGTTTCGCCTCCACCGACCCAGTCGAGCTGCTACTGGGCGCCGAGGTGTGCTCGACCATCCTGGAGGATGGTCTCCGCCGAGGCGAACCGCAAACACCGATCGCACAGAAGACCATCCTGGGATGGATTCTATCCGGGGGTTGTGGTGCGACCCTCCATGGTCACCACAGCTCACTCCAATGCACCGCCGACCATGACTTGGCCGAGCTGGTGCGCCGCTTCTGGGAGCAAGAGAGCGAGCCTCCTGCCTCCGTCACGCTCACTCCCGAGGAAGAGGAGTGCGAGCAACACTTTGTGCGCACCCACGAACGCACACCCTCAGGCCGGTACGTTGTCCGACTGCCGTTCGCCTCAACGCCGAAAAATCTCGGTGAGACCCGCAAGCCAGCTGAGCGACTGCTCACGGCTATGGAACGCAAGTGCGCCCGAGACTCCCGGTTCGGAGAGCTCTATCACGCCTTCATGCGTGAGTACGAGGACCTCGGGCATATGGAGGCCGTCGCACCGTCGGACGAGAACACAACGCGCGGCGTGTGCTACTTGCCGCACCACGGGGTGCTTAAGGAGGCGAGCACGACCACCAAGCTCCGCGTGGTGTTCAACGGCTCTCAACGCACCACCTCCGGCGACTCGCTGAACGATCACCTCTTCGCGGGCGCCAATCTTCTGCCGGCGCTTGCTGACGTGCTCTTGCGCTGGCGTCGGCACCGCTACGTAATGATCTCCGACATCGAGAAGATGTATCGCCAGATCATCGTCCACCCTGAAGATCGAGATCACCAACGGATTTTGTGGCGGGGGGCCGTCACACTACTGGTGCGCGTTCTCCGCCTGACGACGGTCACCTACGGCCTCAAGTGTTCACCGTGAGTCGCAATTCGCACGCTCTTGCAACTCGCCAAGGACGAGAGGGCTCGGTTTCCGCGCGGCGCGATCACTCTCGAGGACGACCGATACGTGGACGATGTCGTGACCGGAGAGGACACTATCGACGACGCGATCGCCGTGCAAACCGAACTGCGCGAACTCTGCACGGCGGGCGGGTTTCCGTTGCGTAAATGGGCCGCGAACTCCGAGGACATTCTTGTCGGCATTCCGCCGGAATATCGTCTTCAACGCGCACCACACGTGTGGGAAGACAACAGTCACTCCACTCTCGGCCTGCGGTGGCACCCAACGGAAGACGAATTTTCCGTCGCGATTCGGCCGCGCGCGATCACCGAATTCACGAAGAGGCGCGTCCTCTCGGAAACCGCGCGATTGTTCGATCCGCTGGGATGGCTCACTCCCGTCGTGATCCGAGCCAAGATCCTGATCCAGTCCGCGTGGTTGAAGCAGCTGGAATGGGACGCTCCTCTTCCGTCGGCGGACGCGCAGCTATGGGCGCACTTCCTAGGGGAGCTCCCGCTTCTCGAGGGCCTCCGCGTGAGTCGCTGGCTCAACTGCGGAGCCACGGACACTCAAGTCGAGATCCACGGTTTCGCCGACGCTTCCGAGCGAGGTTATGCCGCTACCGTCTACCTCCGCGTCACAGGTGCTGGCTCCACCACGCTGCACTTGCTCCTGGCTAAGAGCAAGGTTGCTCCGATTCAGCAGGTGTCCCTCGCTCGTCTCGAACTTTCCGCGGCCGCATTGCTCACTAAACTAACGCGACACGCTCGCGACACTTTACGTTTGTCCACAGCACCGATTATCCTTTGGTCCGACGCTCGAGTCACACTACACTGGATCAAGGGCCACGCATCCCGGTGGAAAACGTTCGTGGCCAACCGGGTGTCACTGATTCAGCGCACTCTCCCCGAGGCCCAGTGGCGGCACGTCCCCGGCCGAGATAACCCGGCCGACTGCGCCTCCCGGGGGATCGCGCCCAGCGAACTGATCGGTCACCCGCTGTGGTGGACGGGTCCACCGTGGCTGCGAGAGGACCGAACCCAGTGGCCATCCGACAGCGACAAGATTCCCGACGCGGAACTGCCTGAGCGGAAAGCCGTTGTGCAATCCGCCGTCGGAAAGATCGACACGGAGCCAGACATGCTCCTTCGATTTTCGTCACTGCACCGACTGTGGCGAGTCACTGCGTGGTGCTTGCGGTGGCGACGCACCACCTCCCGCACCAACGATCACGGCCCGGACGATCGGACGCGAGCACTCACTCCCGAGGAACTCGACGCGGCGCACGTCCGGTGGCTTCGAGTGGTGCAATCATTGCACTATCCGGAGGAAATCAAGGCCGTCACCGCTGGCCGCACCGTGCCGCACCGCAGTCAACTTGCGAAGCTGAGTCCCTTCCTCGACGACCACGGCGTGCTCAGAGTCGGAGGGCGACTCAAACACGCCTTAATTCCAGACGATGAACGCCATCCAATGATAGCTCCCACGGAGTCTTGGCTTACTCGCCTGCTCGTGGAGTCCTGCCACAGACGAACACTCCACGGCGGAGTGCAACTGACGCTCGGTACTCTCCGGCTCCGCCACTGGATTCCACGAGGTCGAGCGGTGGTGAAACGGCTGTTGCATCGGTGCGTTACTTGCACCCGATGGCGAGCCGCTACTCCGCAACCACCAATGGGCAACCTTCCACGGGCTCGGGTCACTCCGACGCGTGCATTCCTACGGACCGGTGTAGATTATGCCGGTCCGATCCACATCCGCACGACCAAGGGGCGAGGTCACCAAGCGCACAAGGCCTTCATCGCCGTCTTCGTGTGCCTCGTCTCCAAAGCGGTGCACCTCGAGGTAGTCTCCGACTACACTACGGAGGCATTCTTGGCCGCTCTCCGGCGCTTCACGGCACGCCGAGGGCTCTGCACGGACATTTACTCCGACCGCGGCACCAACTTCATCGGGGCGGACAGGGCTCTGCAAAATCTCTTCCGCGCGGCGTCATCCGACGGCCAGCGCATCGCTCGGGACGCTTCCAATCATGGAATGCGGTGGCATTTCAACCCAACTGCCGCACCGCATTTCGGCGGACTCTGGGAGGCGGCGGTGAAATCCACCAAGTTTCACCTTCGACGAGTCATCGGCGAGACTACCCTCACTTTCGAGGAAATGGCCACTTTCCTCGCTCAGGTTGAGGCCTGTCTAAATTCTCGGCCACTCCAGGCCTTGTCCGATGATCCAGATGACGTCACGGCACTGACCCCGGGGCACTTCCTCATCGGCGCTCCGTTGCTGGCGGCGCCGGAGCCTTCACTGGACGAGAGGCCGGACAACACTTTGTCTCGATGGCAGCTGGTGCAGAAGATGCGCGATCATTTTTGGCAACGGTGGTCGCGCGAATGCATTCAGCACTTCGCGTCCCGACCAAAGTGGCAGTCAGCTGAGGCCAACCCGGCCGTCGGCTCGCTCTGCCTGATTCGATCCGAGATCGCCCCGCCGAATCGATGGCCTCTCGCCCGGATCGTTCAACTGCATCCTGGAGACGACGGAGTCGTCCGCGTGGTGACCGTCCGCACGGCCGCCTCCGAATTCATCCGGCCACTCGTCAAAATTGTAATGCTTCCGGGGGCCGCTGACACCACCACCACCGCCGAAGAGACGTGAGCCAACGAAAAACCCTCGCTTTCTCGCGTATAATCGCTCGCGGTTATCTCACTGTTCGTCGTCTCGCGTTATTTCTGTCCAGCGTTGGTCACTTCGCGTAATTGTTTTTGTTGTCCGTCCGCCAAAGTGCTACGTGCACTTCACTTAATCGGTGAGTTCGGCCGTCAGCCGTAACTCAACTCACATTCGCGGTATCTCGATCACTTCACTTCACTTTTCGGTTTCACGGCACCACGTATATACCGATGAAAGTGATAGGTACTCGGAAACATATGTATCGCGCGAAATATGTTTCTCGCTCGAGATCCTCGCGTGTTGTGGTAATGCGCAGCCGCACAACTCGCAACATGGCCGCTTGCTCTCGCGCCGGGATCGCGACCATTAATCGATCGGTAATTGATACTTCGCGTCGCGACTGCGGTCGCCTCAGCGAGCGCACCGTCTCGTTTCGTCAAGAATGACGAGGCGGGCGGGAATGTTTGAGATAGCGACTATTATAAATCGCGCTCGACTGCATGTAAGCGCAAGCACTCTTTCTAATAAAATAATTTTCATCAGATTATAGCATGGATCGTTCGTACTCTCCGAAACGGTCGCTATTTGTTATCAATAACAACCACGGCTGAACAGTCACGAAAATAAGGTCAAACGGCAACGCTAGAACAAAGGAACGATCCATGCTATACACAAAGCTCGCGAAAACAGGTGACGACCCCGTCAGGTCGCCACGTGAAATTGGTGACGTCAGCACGGTGACGTCGGCCTCCGACGGCCAATCACCCTCCAGAAATTCTGAGAAAATTGCCGGGAAGGGAGTTCGCCTCGGAGGCGATAAAAGAACCGCCGCTGCGCCGCGAGTTCAAGTTTGCTCGCAGATCACCCGCTTCGTATATCGATATCGATCACCGCTAGTTTTCCGCTTGTTACACCGCTTTGCACCGCTTCGCGCCTTGCAACCCGCGCTCGCTTTCGCACTCGCAACTCGCTTGCTTCTTGCCGCTTTACACCTGTGCGCGCTCACGGCATTTCACCTAAAAGAAGTGTATGAATAAGTGTTGAATATACTGTTCTTTTTTTTGTGTAACCTGGACTTGCTGTTTTTTTTGTGGTCGTCTTCTCCTCGCGTTATCTCGCGCTACCGACGCGGGCTCTCGAACAAAGTCCGAGCTAAGATCTAGTTGCCAAAATGCAACCTCTATTAAGCTGGACCCCCCCACCAGCGCAAATCAAGTTCGCACTAGGTAAAAAATTTAGTGCTATTTAGGTGCTAATTAAATGCCCTAGTCCAAATTTTGGTGCTCGAACCGTTTAGCAGAAATCCGCGTAAAAAATGGGGGGTTCAGCTTGCCATTAAGCTGGACCCCCCCCCATATCAGAAAATGGTCCTACATAGAAAACAAGTACACTATAATTTAGTGCTAATTAAGTGCTCTAAAATAACGATAAAATATTGACAGATTATAACATTTATTTAGATATACCACTATATATTGAACACAGTACCGTCGCGGTCGACACAAACACTAAAAAAATTTGCTGCATAAATATATTCGTTACTAAAATGATCGAAAACATATATTATCAAAATATTCCCAAATCTGAGTTTATTTGTAACAGTAAAACAATTACGATAATTAACTTAGACCAGCCGTTGGCGCTGAGCACTAAGTTCCGTCACCTGATCGTCTACGAATTGCTCGCATGATTATGGTATTAAAATATGATTATGGTATTAAAATATGATTATGGTATTAAAATAATTCTCAGACAATGTACTTTAAAAGAATATCACGATTTGAATTTAGTGCTAGCTGTATAGCGTTGAAATTAATTTATTAACTTATGAAGCGCGCGCGCAGCGTTCTATAATTTTTTGCAGAATCGTCAAAGAATTAGGTGCTTGCGTGATTATGCTGTCAAAATTATCCCAAGACATTGTATGTACTTTAAGAAAATATCACGATTCGAATTTAGTGCTAGCTGCATAGCGTTGAAATTAATTAATTTATCCATGGAGGACGGCGCGCTTCGAATCGTGATATTTTCTTAAAGTACAATCTCTCAGGATTATTTCGGCACCATAATCACGCGAGCATTTAATTTTTTGACGATTCTGTAACGAATTACAGAGCGCTGTGCGCGCGCGCACTCTATTGATTAATTAATTAATTTCAACGCTATGCAGCTAGCACTAAATTCAAATCGTGATATTCTTTTAAAATACAATGTCTGAGAATTATTTTAATACTATAATCATGCGAGCAACTAATTCGTAGACGATCAGGTGACGGAACTTAGTACTCAGCGCCAATGGCTGGTTTAAGTTAATTATCGTAATTGTTTTTTATTGTAGCAATAAACTCAGATTTGGGAATATTTTGATAATATTTGTTTTCGATCATTTTAGTAACGAATATATTCATGCAGTAAGTTTTTTAAGTGTTTGTGTCGACCGCGACGGTACTGTGTTCAATATATAGTGGTATATTTAAATCCTAAATGTTATAATCTGTCAATATTTTATCGTTATTTTAGAGCACACTTAAAGGGGGAAGGTCAAGTAAATGGCCGTTTTTTCCCGAATTTTTTTGAACAGATGGAAATATTTATTAAATCGGAACAAAGTATCATAATATTCATGATTTAAGGTATTATAAAATTTTTGTTATGTCGAAAAATTTCAAAATGGCGGCGTTGCAGCTGCTTGAAGTCGGCTTCTCATCGGATTTGCGTCGTGCAACGCGCTCAGGTGCTCTATTTAACTGAAATAAATAACCAAAGTTTTTTTGTTAAAATGCGTTTATATGCTTTGCATGAACCTGAATTTAAAAAAAAATTAAAAATTAAAAATTCAGGATTATTTTGAAAAAAACGGTATCTTTAACTTTTTCTTCAAAATGGTCCTAAATTTTTAATTTTTGATTTTTTTTTAAATTGAGGCTTATGCAAAGCATATGAACGCATTTTAACAAAAAACTTTGGTTTTTTTATTTCAGTTAATTAGAGCGACCTGAGCGTTGCACGGCGCAAATTCAAGAAAAGCAAACACTGCGCCGCCATTTTGAAATTTTTCGATATAAAAAAATTTTTATAATAACCTTAAATCATAAATAGTATGATGTATTTTGTTCCGATTTAATAAATCTTTCCATCTGTTTAAAAAAAAATCGGAAAAAAGACGGCCGCGTTTACTTGACTCTCCCCCTTAAGTAGCACTTAATTAGTACTCAATTATAGTGTACTTGTTTTTTATGTAGGACCATTTTCTGATATAGGGAGGTCCAGCTTAATAACAAGCTGGACCCCCCCCCATTTTTACGCGATTTTCTGCGAAACGGTTCGAGCACCAAAATTCGGACTAGGGCACTTAATTAGCACCTAAATAGCACTAAATTTTTTACTTAGTGCGAACTTTATTTGCGCTGGTGAGGGGTCCAGCTTAATAGAGGTCCATTTCTGCGCTCGCCGCAGTGACTAACTCTTAAATGCATTCTGCGCTTGCCACAGTGACTACTGTCAAAATGCATTCTGCGCTTAGCGCTGTTTATAATGTGCCATGCAAATAAAATATACGCTCGCTCATCTATTTGATTTAGTGTCATCTTGTGCACTGTGTTCATATACAAGAATTCGTACAAATGGAGTAAATTGCTACCTAATATATGTGCACATGGGTGCATTTATATCTTACCGTTTAGAGTAAGTACAAAACATCTATTCTCTAATGGGTAGATATATGATTGCAACCCGTCTGTAATACAGCAGCGTGTTTATAATCCAGTATGTAAATTAATAGCAAATTGTTGCCAATTTGGCATTAAACTCACTCACTTACAAAGAACTTTGCCCATTTTTATAAAGGTTTTAGGCCTCTCGCGTCTAGTAACGAGACTTAAAATGAAAGGTTATTGTTAGAGGATCAAAATATTTCTGTATAAACATAATCCTTTATTGTAAGTTAATACCGTTTAGAGATACACTCTTTAAAAAATTAGAAAAATGTACGAAATGGCTTTGTTTTATTCGATTTTTCGACGTCCTAGGCATCTCCCTGTGATTACGGATAATAAACTATTTTAATATATCAATTAAGTACTTTTTACAAATAAATTTGTTACTACTGATTCAGCTAATTGCAAGTTTTTGGATGTGAGTCAGGGATATTCAAAATAATTGATTGTATTCATTACCACCATCTATCACCACGGAGAAATGTCCGGGATGCCGAGAAATCGAATGTAAGAATGCTATATAGTATATTTTTCTAATGTTTCAAAGAGCCTAGTGTATATATCTCTAAACAATGTCAACTTAGAGGATTATGTCTGTAGAATATTCTGATCCTCTAACAATAATTTTTTATTTTAGCAAAGTCTCGTTGTTAGACGCGAGGGTTCTAAAATAGACAGGGGTTCTTTGTGGCAAATCCAATTATCAATAAAGTGAAACGTGATATAAAATAATGTAAAATCTCATAAAGTTAGAGAATGTAAATGTAATGTTTTATTATAAAATAACAATAAATATTTTAAAATTAAAAAATTTTCCTATACTTATCTTTCCGATAAATCATGTAATGGTCATCACCTGCGATAATGTTTAAAACTTCCAAAGAACTTTGTTCCCAATTGCAAATAACACTTAATATAATACTAAAAAGCAACATACATTAAAATATGTTTAACGCATTACATTTGTTTTGCTTTTTCACTTAACTTTTGCATATACTTACAATAATAGATTGGGCAGTAAAAATAATCAATAACTTAATAACATAAATGTTTTGTCGTTTATAGATCTTCACAAGTTCGAATTCCATTTCAACGATGACAAAATCTTTTCTTGTTCATATTTTTTATTGTTTCTATCGTATATCGACTGATATCTTTCGGGAGATCGTATCTCAAAAACTGTCACTTTACAGGATTCGTAAATTTTTGTTTTGTTGATAAGCAACAAACAAGATAGTTTGCTTTACTGTTCAAAAGTATAGTGATTTGGAATTAAAATACAGCTTTATTGTTTAATTTGATACGACTTTGCACTTCAAAATTGTAATCACATGAACAAGATACGACATATTCATTTTTAAATAACATTTATTATTGTCATTTAAAAATAAATATGTCGTATTTTGTTCATTTGATTATAATTTTGAAGTGCAAAGTCGTATCTATCGAGTATCAAATACGAGAAAATACGAGAAAATTTTGACAACTATAATTTATTTTTGGTAATCTATTTCAAGATAGGATGTAGACACTTAGCTTCGAGGTTGCCTGACTGAGCGTTTAAGCAGAAAAACCGGAAATTGTGTAAAATCA
Source organism: Temnothorax ravouxi (assembly GCA_030770255.1). NCBI lineage: Eukaryota > Metazoa > Arthropoda > Insecta > Hymenoptera > Formicidae > Temnothorax > Temnothorax ravouxi. Next base: position 145,376 of record JASTWP010000338.1, on the reverse strand, counting down.
ATCTCGAATTGTGTAAGATACGACCTCCCGAAAGATATCAGTCGATAAGTGAAAAATATATTTCTTGATTAAATTAATAAATTAAAATTTAAGAAATTAATAAAAATAAAAATTAATTTTATAAACTGAAATTAAAAATATTAGATATATTAATTAAAATTTAAATAAAAATAAAAATTATAATCAATAATTTTATAAACTACTAGCTGGTTACCCGGGCTTTGCCCGGGAGTCGTTTTTCTTCAAATGACTTTATATTTGTGTTTTAATATCCTTAATCGAAAAAAATTCATTTATCAGTTCGGATACCGATTCCCAAAAAGATCGGTAACGAAAAACTATACACTCTATAGCACTCCTCGGAAAATTCTACCCCTATTTTATATACTTTTGGCAAAAATTTGGTCGAATAGTTTAAAAGTATATAAAGAACAGACATACATACAGACATTCTATTTTATATATATATATAGATAAATTAAAAATGTTTTTGTAACATTCTTTGCAGTGTGTGTGGAGATGGGTATATAGTATCGGTATTGTTAAATTGATTAGCAATTTAACCCTTCGTCCGCATAGGTGGGTCGTTTTCGTCCGGGCGAAAATCAAATGTAGTTGTAATTTTTGAAAACGGGTAGAAAGGGCGTCACTGCGCATCCGTAAAAAAAGTTATGCTTCCCGAGAACCCACCTACCGAGTTTCAAGGCGCCAGTCCCCCTCTGGCCGTCACAGGAGACACGTAATTCTTGAAAAAACGAGGTTTGCGGCGAACACTTAAGCACTTTATTTCAAAATAATTGCATGCAATATTTTTTTTATGAAAGGTACGCTTTTCCCCTTCAATTTCTTTTTTTATTTATTTCGATATCTTTATTTGTCTTAAAGTTATGATTTTTTAAGTAAAACATGATTTTACTAGTTGTAGTTGTACTAGCTTCATTTTTTAAATAAAAATTATGTGAAAAAATTAAATTGCTTATAATTTTATGATTGATACTTCAATTTGAAGGTTTAAATTACCTCCATGAATTTTTTCAGATTTTTTGTAACACTTTAACACTTAAAAAAAACGTCAGGACGAAAACGACCCACCTATGCGGCGTAAAGGTGCCAAAAAAACCTATGCGGACGAAGGGTTAATTATGTAATTGTACGTTTCAGTTTCAGACTGCGTTTCAATATTGAAAGTACGGCGCGTGTAATTGACAAAGCGAAAAAATATACTTTTAAAATTTACACGAAAAATTGTTACTATATATATAGGTAAACAAAGTTCAGGCTGGCCGTATTTGGCAGTTTAACTTGATGAAAATATTAATTTTATTACCAGAAAAATTACATAAAAATTTATTTGAAATTTTAATTGATATACAAACATAAAATTTTCCTACGCGGTATAAATAATAAATATAATTAATTGAATAAGTTTATTAAAGAAGCATCGCATGAAGCGGACCAGGAGGAGGGGACGGAGGGAAGACACTAGAAGGGGGGTAATAGTAGTGGTGTAAGGTCGCCCAAAGGTCAGGTTTCGAATAGAATTAAAATATGTAAAGGGTTGGGCACGTCCCTGTAAAAAGGCCATGTAAAAGGTATCAGATAATGACTGAATGTATAATTATAATTGTAAAGGTTTTTGGGAACGTTTTCCTGAAAAAAACGCCTTTCCAACCGCGGGAGGGGAGAGAAATAAAAATTGAATTGAATTGAAATTGAATATTAAAGAAGCACCGCAAATTAAAATATATATCCTTTATTTGTTCTTAAAAGAAATTTCTTATGTCATTTATGATTAAAAACATATAATTGATGCACGATTATTATTAACACCGAGATTAACACAGAATCTATTGCGTCAAAAAGTTGCAACTATATACATATATCCATATAGATACTATTCAGAATTTGTAAATTAGTTTTTAATTAGGTATATAATTGAAATTAAAAGTGTTTTTTAAATATCCGCAATATTAATCAGATGGCAAAGTTAATTGAAAATAGCGGATATTAAAAATAAAAATGATAGAATTTTTACATCCGTATCTTACACAATTCGAGATCAATTTTATCAATGATACTTTTGACATCCGGCCGCTATATGGCTCCCACATTTAGAATTTATCAACTGAATTTAACATCAGATTAATATTTAGCAACTTGAAAAACTCTTAAGTTTGAATAACAAAAAAATTTCATAGTTTCTTAATTAATGGTCTATGTAAGTCGCAACTTTGATGCAATAGACTTTATGTTAATCATCAATATCTTTTTAACTACAATTGACATAACAAATTTCTTTTAAGAGCTGAAAGTCCTAACAAAATTTTGATTACAATAATATAACTTTTCTCTAACACGTCATGCGGAGTTCTCGGCTTAGAGATCAGTGCGCTCTGATTTTATAATTATTAACAACAATTCGTTATCATAATATTGTCGTTGCGCAACTTTTTTATCATATATTATATCTGCACAACGATAATATAACGATGATAACGAAACTGTATATAGTTATAAGAGTAAAGAAAATAGCGACGCGACTTATCGACTATTAGCGACTTCGTCCGAAAATGACCCGCTTTATCTTAAGAACGTATTTACTGCATTGGCCGCTACACGGTATGGCGCTGAAACCAGTGAGAAATGTTGGTCTCGTTTCAACCCGGACCTTTGGCTATCTGTCTATTAATCTGTGCACATATCATCTCGGTACAGTCGACTCACCATCTATATGCAACTAGACAAGAGTGAGATATTATAAGTATTGTCTAGGGGAATTGGGGCCATTTATACATGAAAAGTCCCTGTGTCGTCCTTCCTTCCTTCACATAAAACACAAAGTCTTCTTCTCGGGTGCGAAGGTGGCCATCTTGTCTTCAAGGCGTATCACGAGTAAAGATTAGTTAAAATCTCTTAGATATCTCGCGAAAAAACAGATGATACATGTGTAAAACAGTGCGCACAGTCATCGGCGAGCATCGTGAGGGTTGATAATCAGCGATGTGCCACCGATTCGCGATATTTCCGTATCTGAAAGTCAAGGAATGCCACGCGGCACATGGCACGTAGGTCCAAAATCGCGGCCATTACAACCTTTTTTTTTTATGACGCTGGAAAATCCTCATGGACTTCCCCGCCTCTCGGGGGAGAGGCGAGGGGTATGCCGGACCCTTACCGGCTACAAACCAGCGAGTGTCCCTCCCATCCCCGTGTGGGGTGCGCCCGGGAACCGCTCTCGCATTGCATCCAGGCGCACTCCGGGGGATGGGGCCTTTTGGTCCCCCGTCCCTATCTTGGCGGCGAGGGACACCACCTCTCGCCGCCGACCGGCTCAGCGGGCACGACCGGATGAGACCCCCCGATCTCACCCTACCCGCCGAGGCAGTTGGGGGGACACCGGTCCCCCCAGCCCCCCTTCCCTACGAGGCCGGGCAGGCACCCTTCGGCCCGCCCGGCCGGGTTATAAAACGAAGAGGGGCGCCGGCTCGCCGTCCCTCCGCTCCCTCTCGGCGGTCTCCTTCGCGAGCATCACTGTCTCGCAGAAGGAGACGACCGCCGCCCAGGCCTCTCTGTCCCGGACCATGGCCGCAGCCACGGCCGGGAGGGAGAGGTCCGCCCCGACCTTGTCCATTAGGACCCCGCGTTGCACCCCGAAAGCCGCACACTCGGCCAGGGTGTGCTGCGCTGAGTCCTCCGGGTCCCCGCAATGATGGCACTCGGCCGTGCGCTCCCTCCCTATGCGACACAGGTAGTCACCGAAACACCCGTGTCCGGTGAGTACCTGCGTCACGCGGTAGGTAAGACCGCCCCACGACTTGCCCGCCCAGTCGGGCAGGATCGGCTGGATCGCCTCGACAACCCGCCCCCGAACGGGAGCGAGACTGTTCTGCCACTCCCGGAGGGCGTGTTGTCGGGCTTGACCACGCGCCACCGCTTTGGCGCGCGCCACGAGTCGCGCGCCCGCCCGATCCGCCCGCATCCCGCGCACACGCCGATATACCTCGGCGTGCGCAAGGGCCGCGAACTCGATCGGGGGGACACCAGCCAGGACGGTGGCCGCCGCATGGGAGATCGTGCGGTATCCCCTCACCAATCGGATCGCGGATCGGCGCTCGGCTCGGTGTATTTCCGACCGAACGTACCGATCCGCGATCGCCCTGTCGGCCCATATAGGCGCCCCGTACAGGGCCACCGACCGCACGACCCAATGAAAGAGTCGGAGCACCCGCGCGCACGGGCCACCCAGGTTGGGTTGCAGGCGGCCCAGCGCGGCCGCCATGCCCTCCATCCTGGAGGCCACTCCCTTGAAGTGCGCGCGGAAGCGCTACTTCGGATCCAGCGTGAGCCCCAAGTATCGCATCTCGGGGCCCACTGGGACGGTCTCGCCCCCCACCCGCAGGCTCAGGCCTCTTGGGGGTGGCGGCCCACGCCTGTGGAAGAAGACGACCTCCGTTTTCCTGGCCGCCACCTCCATGCCCAAATCCCGGATTTCGCGCACGACCATGTCCACGGCGATCTCCGTCGTGCGGGCGGCGCCTTCCCAATTCTCCCCGGTGACCACCGTGTCGTCCGCATAGCAGACGGCGGTGGCGCCCACGGGGAGCACCAATTTAAGCGGGTGGGTATACCCGATGTTCCACAGGGAAGGGCCTAAGACCGATCCCTGCGGAACCCCGCCGCGTACAGCCACCCGACTCATCCGCCCGTCCGCCCCCTTAACCAACAGCCACCTGTCGGAAAGGTAGGCCCGGACCATCGCCCGAAAGTAATCGGGGACGTTCAGGTCGACCATCGATTCCCCGATCACCCACCGGGGGAGCGAGTTAAAGGCATTGACGATGTCTAACGACACCGCCAACGCCACCCCGCCCCGAGTCAGTCCTTCCTCCACGAGGGACCGCACACGGTCGATCGCATCGACCGTGGACCGTCCCCCACGGAATCCGAACTGGTCCTCCGATAGCCCAGGACCACCCCCCCCCACTCCAGGTGGCGGACGAATCGGCCGACAATGACTCGCTCAAAGACCTTGCCGATCTCGTCCAGGAGGCAGATGGGCCGATAAGCCGACGGCTGGTCCGGAGGCCTGCCCTCCTTCCTCAGAAGGACGAGGCTGGCCTTCTTCCACCTTCCTGGGAAGACGCCGCGTTTGAGGCACTCCTCGAAGAGTGCCCTTATCCGCCCGGCGAAAAACCCCGCGGTAAGCGCCATCACTCGTGCCGGGACGCCGTCGGGACCAGGGGCAGTCTTTTTGCCCCTCAGCTTCCCGACGGCGTCCGCCATCTCCTCGTCCGTGATCCCCCATTCCGGGAGCCACTCCGGCACTGCGGGCGCAAGGGCGCCCGCATCCTCCTCCCCTCCGGCGGGGAAGAGCGTGCTTAGGACCGTCTCCAGAAACGGGGGATCCATCGACGAGGTCAGCGGGGGAGCCCACGGACGCAACTTCTTCGTCACGATCCTGTATGGGCGCCCCCACGGATCCTCGTCGAGCGACCGGAGGAGCTCCTCCCACGCCTCGGTCTTGGCCCGTCTGATGGCCAGGCCTAGGAGACCCCGCGCCTCGCGGTACGACTCCCAGGCCCGGTCCACCAGGGCCGTCAGGGGCCATTCATAAATTACGTAAGGCATTTAGGGGCGGGGGGGTATAAGCTCAATATTACTAATTCTTACTATAGGGGAGGGGGGTAAAGAATTTGATCTTATGTAAGTTTTTGAATTTAAAATCTACTACTTTCGCGCTAAGAAATGGCGCTATTGGATAGCATCATCTGTACTTATGCCCGGTTTCTTTACCGACGGATAACTTTATCCTTTTAGGATAAACTCACTCTTCATCTCTTTCTAACCTATTAGGTTAGAACTAGAGTTAAACTCTTAAGGTCTTTCTACATAGAGGTTTTAACGCAGTGGCAGTAGGGTACTGGTTTTAAGACGCAAGCCGTAGCGCAATTTCTTGCGGCCAGGCTCGTCTACAATGGTTTCGTAGGTCGTACGGCGTAGCAGATTAACCAATCAGAAATGAGAATTGAGAACGGCGGTTGAATTTGAAAGGCGCTGCTGTCGAGAGGTTATTACGTCGTCAGTTGCCGAAGTTTACATACGTGAATCACGTGAATACATCGTGAATCGTTCATCGTGTCTGTCTGCATGGTTTTCGCTCGAGTTTATGCGAAAATCGTGGTGCTATAACAGTAAGTATATTCATATATATATTTGTTAAAACGTAAATAGCATCTTATAAAGAGGTTTCTAATTCAAAATAAAATTGGGGCAGAGAGAGGTGTACATGAATCTGAATACAAGTCACATTGTTTGTCGTGTCCGTCTGCATAGTCTTCGCTCGAGTTTATGCGAAAGTCCTCGTGCTATCACTCCATACATATATATATATATATATATATATATATATATATATATATTTGTGAAAACGTAAATAGCATTTAATTTAACATAATAATCGGAACAGAGAAAAGTATACACGTGGATCTGTCTGCAAGTCACATCGTTCGTTGTGCTGCTTTCGACAGGTTATCGTCATCAGTTGCTAGAAGTACGTGAATCACGTGAATACATCGTGAATCGTTCATCGTGTCTGTCTGCATGGTCTTCGCTCGAGTTTATGCGAAAATCGTCATGCTATCACAGTAAGTATATATATATTTAACAAATATATATATATATATATATATATGTTAAATTGTAAATAACATATTATAAAGAGGTTTCTAATTCAAAATAAAATCGGAGCAGAGAGAGGTGTACACGTGAATCTGAATACAAGTCACATTGTTCATCGTGTCTGTCTGCATAATCTTCGCTCGAGTTGCTCTATTCTCTATTCTATATCGTCAGTGTGGTATCGTCTTTATTTTCTCATTTTCATCAGTCAGATAATCATGTGGAACGAAGAAGCTGACGTCGCCAACATTGAAGATCATTTCACGGACGAGGATATGTTGACTCAGGCCATTCTAGATCAAACAAGGCAGCTGTCTTCTTTAAGAGCTTTCAATGATTCTATGAATCCTAGCTACCTCTGGAACAGATTTGAGAAAAGCCGGTTTGTTTCTTCTGTATCTTTTGAATTGGAACAATTTGATACTGCTGGAATACGCTTTGCTGAGAAGAAGAAGGAGGAGTGATTCATCGCCGGTGGTGGGTTCGACCGGTAAATCGGATGAGAGACGCTCAAGGTTTCTACTTTAACCTCGTCAGGGAACTTATTGAAACTGATCACGAAAAATTTTTTGGGTTCCGAATGTCGCCTAATCAGTTTCGTCTTTTAATTGACCTCCTTCACCCTCGTCTTAAAAAGCGAAGTAATCGCACACCACTACTAACAGACCTTCGTGTTGCCGTCACATTGCTGTAAATTTTTTATATATGTTTTTTTAACCCTGCTTGTTTCTGTTCAGTCTATTTTAATGTCATCTGTGATAAACTTTGCAGATACTTGGCTCAAGGAGACACAGCCAAACTGAAACATGCTGAATTTAGGATTGGGACATTCACGGTGTACAAAGTCATACACGAAACTTGCAGAAAGATTTGGAACGTACTTTAGCACTTTGTTCTGAAAGTTCCCAGTAAGGAAGATTGGAAGACCATCAGTGATGGTTTCATGACATCCTAGCAATTTCCCAACTGCCTAGGGGCCATTAATGGTAGACATATGAGGGTTCAAGCACCCGGAAATTCGGGATCGAATTACTTCAATTACAAACAGTCCTTCAGTATGGTTATGATGGCAACGTGTGATGCACAGTACCAGTTTACAAGGGTGGATGTCGGACAGTTTGGTAAGTGTTATTTTTTATTGCATTTTCTGTAGCTATAGAATGATAATCGCCAAGTGGAAAGTTTTAGTTTTTTTTAGATTCCATAAGTTATGGCGGCATATGGGCCAACACTGATTTTGCTAACGATTTAGTATCCGGAAATGTGTCCTTGCCTGATCCCAGCCCAGTTCCAGGAAAAGAAATACCCTTCCCTTATGTGTTTTTGGGGGATGAAGCGTTCCCGCTGACAGAGTACATGATGCGACCGTACCCAAAGAGAACACTGACCGATGAAAAGAGAATTTTCAATTATCGTTTGTCCCGAGCACGGCGGGTAATTGAGAACACTTTCGGAATTTTGACTGCGCGATGAAAGATCCTACAGAGACCACTCGCCATGTCGCCTGACAACTGTGAAAATATCTTCAAAGCCCTTCCCTGTCTTCATAATTTCATTATGATGGGTGAAGAAGGAAGAAATTTGAATGACAGAGAATACTGCCCCAGAAACATGATTGATGCGGAAACAGAGGATGGAAACATCACACACGGAGAATGGAGGGACTACTGTTCTCAACACTTTACCAGGCTTGGCCGAGTTGGGGCTAATCGAGCTGGAGATACTGCCAACGGGATGAAAAATTATCTACGAGATTACTTTGTGTCTTCTATTGGAGAGGAACAGACACCTTAGCAATATGCCCGTGCTTTCAGGGGAGATGTCATCAACCCTCCGGAGTAATCAACAATGACCAAATGATCTACAACGTTGAGTTTTATGTAAGATGATATATGAAACTATATTCACACATTTTATCTCTGTCTTATAATAATTGAAAAGATTTGTATAATATTTAGTATAATTAAATTATTAATAATGCAATTTTCTCATTTCAGGTTGGTCTGGACTCAGCAAAGTGTCAATGCAAAGGATCTTGCATACAATGTTGGCTCAACGTTATCTTCCATGCGTTCCACTGATCTCAGTTACATCACATATCAGCATCACATATTAATACGCGTGTAAGGATTAATCGTTGAGGATTCCTCATTAAAAGTGCGCATGTCGAGTTTAAGGGTATAGGTCGAGCGTGTAACAAACTTTCGGATTGGCTTACGTATACCAATTAACGTGTCACCGGATGAGACTTTTTATACTAAATAAAAAAGAGTGACATCGCAAAATATATACGATAGACGAACACACGCGAAGCACGTCAGGGCGGTGGGACGGCACGATCGGGAGAAAGCCGAAGAGAACTTCCGGTCCAGTCGTCAGCCGTTACATCTCACGGATCGTGAGATATCGATCCCTTTGGTCCGTCGAATAAATTTAGAAACGCGGGGATCCCGCCCCTACGAAGCCGTGTACTTCAACGCGTTTCTACATTTATTTGAATTTGAACTTTTAAATTTATTTGAAATTTATTTTTTGGTTCTAATTTCGATTCATCTCTTTCATTTCCTAAAACCAGAGGAATAAGGAACTCGCTGATCGGGATTAGTCCAGTCGTCTGTAGATCAATTCTTTGAAGAATGATTTACGTCAAATAGATTTGGTATAGCACCAACGAACGGTATAATCCTTAGTTTTTTTTACAATCGGCGATTTACTTTCAATATCTTATTTCTTGTAATACATATCTCCGTGTGCATACGCCATTTTGAGTTGCGACGAAAATCACTGTTGTAATCTGTAGTATATTCTTTTGTACATAATGCTGTGTAAAAGTGGCCCAGTAAGATAGCGAGCGAGAAAGAGGATGAATGAATGAGAAAGCGAGAGATTTGTTAACATTTATAAGCGTTAGGACCGATAGCAACGTCGATTAATACCGATTGTGATTGTACATATTTTCTTTTTCTAGGAAAAACACATTTAGAGAACTTCTAATTTGATCGAATATCAATATACCAAAATCGTGAAATTAAATGTAAAGTATCGTTTAGAGTATTTCTGAGAATCTTCTTGGATCGTCCAGGATTGATTGGTATCCAGAATTAATCGGTACTAATTGAGTTTACCACCACGATCTTTAGCTTCCCGGTGGGAAGACAGACGAAATTGCAGAAGCGAAATCTTGTATGCACACTCTCCTTCAAAAAAGAGCGATATCGCGATTCTTATCAGCGGCGGCGCGTTTCTATATGTTTTCGATGCACATTGATGTCCGAGAAAAACGCAATTTTAAGTTTCAAGACCTCAGATATCTTGGGGATAATCGAAAAGATAATACTGTGGTAGTGAATATCAGCATGTGTGGTGTTTACTTACAATTAGTGTTTGCAATGTATGTTGAATATTATGGTTCTTCCTCATAAGCGAGTGGATTATAATCGTTTTTTCCAGCACATGTGTCAGCCTTATTTTCAATGAATTGTAACCGTTCGTGGTTTAAACGGATAAGAATTATTAAAGTTCTTGCCACAAGATAACATGATTTCGACAAAAAGAGGACTTGAATTGGTTTTCCCCTGTACCTTTCATATGTTAAACATCTTGTTACTAATCTCATCCCTGAATGTAATGCTTATTTTATGCCTACACAGACAAAAAAGAGTATTCTTGATTTGAAATTATCTTTAGTTTCAACATGAAAATCTTGAAATGTGATTATATTGCGTTAAACGATGAAAACTTGCTTGAATAGTCATAGTTCAACCAAGAAAAAAATGCTGAAATTCTTATAAGAAAATTACAGTGCTCTTGCTTATATACGAAACAATCTATAATCTTAAAGGTCGAGTGTCAATCCCGCGATTTTTGACGCTCAAGCCGCGCGATTGCAGCCGCGCGTCTTTAATTAATGTCTGCTTTGCATGTAATACAATGGAACTATTGCCAATCCCGCGATTTTAGTCGTACGACTCTAGCGATTGTGGCGACGCGATTTAGAATCGCGCGACTCAACTGCTCCTGGAGCAGTCTAGCCGCGCGGCTCAGTTCACTCAATTGTATTGGGAGCAGTTTAATCGCTAATATTTTGGCAAGTTCTACTTTTTAATTAAATTAACGTTCCATAACATGAATGATTTTATACTGTGTGAACAGCTATAAATGGTTATATGACCCACAAGATAAAAATTATAAAATTTTTTGAAATTCTTCTGTCTCTTTCGCAATAAGCAAATCATTTGGAGCACTCCTATAGCTTTCACAAAATAATAATAATGTAATTTCTTCCTCTTCTTCTTCTTTAATAGCATGAAGAATCATTAAAATTTTTTTCTCCATGTGTTTCATAGAAGACTGCACACAGAAAAATAATAATTCTATAATGACTTTATGGTAGATTTGTGGATCAAGTATTTGATAAGGTGTACCGCAATACCATAAGGTTGTTTGTAAGTATTACATTTACTCAAAACAATATTCTTGACTTGTTTCAAGATATTTGACAACTATTAGTAAGAAAATATTCTTCGTTATAAGAAAACTTACTTAAAAAAAATAAAATATTCTTTTCTTTGGCTGTAGAATAATTATTTTTTTCTGTGAAGTCGCGCGACTCTCATCGCGCTTTTGAAAACAGTATGCGCGACTGTTGTCGCGCGATTAGTGCCGCGCGGCTGCAATCGCGCGGCTTGAGCGTCAAAAATCGCGGGATTGACACTCGACCTTAAGAATTTCAACTTTTTATTTCAACATTTATTTCTTGGTTGACCTCTATAAATGACTTCATTCATTTACTTTTCAGAAACTAAAGATATTTTCAAATCAAGAATATTCTTTTTTTTGCGTGTACAAAACACGCTCTTGTTTTTAGATAATACTTTGCGATAATTATTTTCATACAAATTTAGTTTTAGTATTACATTTGTTATTTTTGATAATTTAAAATTATTGTCCAAATAATTACAAAATTCCATCTGTTTAAATCATTTCTAATAATTTTTTTAAATCATATGTAATATTTTAAATGTTTTATGTTTAATAGTAGGTCATTTAGTTATCTTATTTGTTAAACTAAATACGTATGCTTTGAATTATATGAAAAGCATAAATTCAGTCATTAACTTTGTCGATACAAGATGCAACACTTCTCCGTGACTGTGTGCATACGTGTCCCGCCATTGGCAACGGAACGTAAGCCGTGAGAAATGGACTTGGTTCATTTCGCCAGACTACCAATTTTACGACCTACTACACCGAAAAAGCGCTTTCTTGATCTTCTACAGTCTATGCCTAGACGTCTGCTACTGCGTTAATACCAACTTAAAACTGCTTAAAACCTCTATGTGGAATATGTGCGGTTGTATCACTTCGCTTACTACCTCTGTTACGACCTGTTACGCCGAAAAGCGCTTCTCTGAGACGTACTGCTACTGCGTTACTACCAGCTTACAACCTCTATGTAGAACAACCTTTAGAAAGAGATGAAGAGTGAATTTAACCTAAGGATAAAGTTATCCAACAGTGAATTTTAAAAAATAATTGTCATTTTTAGTATCATTTATTTATTATACCTGACATGTCTGGATATTTACATCCACTATTATTTAAAGCTTGGGTACAAGCTTTTCCAAGTAAAACTTCAAAGATTTGTCAAGAAGAGTCAAACATGTTTTGGAAAACTAATAAAAACTTTAGACATCCCACTTCCTAAAGACTCAGCAAATGCTAATTTTTGTCCTTTATTTGTGCAATTATCTCTAAACATTGAGATTCCTAGTCGCCCAGACTTTATTTTAACACCATATGACTTTTATTGTCCTACCGTCCAAACGCAATTGAATAAACGTACATGTCCAACATGTGGATTGTATTTCGCATCAAATAAAAAAGTTAAAAGTCATTGTCAGTTAGTTCATAAGTATCAGTGTGCTCGAACTGAAAAAGTTCAACCGATTAAGTTGATACGTCGTCGAGCTGGACAGAGTTTGTGTTTCACACCCTACACCAATAATAATGGTTACGATATAGAGTGGTACGAAGATGATGAAATTGATGTTGAAAGGTTGGAAGAACCTGAAGAACAAAATAATGAACCAGTCAATCCCTGTGATTAATTCAATATCAGACTGGTTAGTCAGTCCATGGATAAATAAATAAGTAAAATTTGAATTAATTATCCATTTAAATATATATTTTATTTATATATTTATATATTTTATGCTATTTATATATTTTATTTGAAGTAATTTAATGCAGCAATGAAAAAGTTAAGACGATTAATCGAAGTATAATTGCAATAAATAATATTTTTTAATCAAACTGTCTTTTATTTTATCAATACGATTTCTTACGAAAATTTCTTATCAAGGGGTAGGGGGGGGTAATTGAAATCTTATGATATCTTACAATAGGGGGGGAAGGGTCAAATTAGCTTTAAAAAAGCCTTACGTAATTTATGAATGGCCCCTCACTCCACGCCTTCTGGCTCTTGTGTAGCCGCGTCTGGCCCGGACCGAGACGCGCCTCAACTCGGCGATCTCCTCGGTCCACCAGTACGCGGCCCGTTTCCGAGGTGGCTTGGCACGGGGCATCGCGACGTCGCACATGGCGGTCATCGCGGCCCCGAGCCATTCCACCTCCCCGTCTATCGAGATCTCCCCCCTCCCCGCCCAAGTGACGGCCCTGGCGGCCGCCTCCAAACGGTCCTCGTCCATCCGCTTGAGGGACCACCGCTTTTCGAAGCGCACGTCGCTACGCGCAGCGGAGGGAGGGCCCCTCGCCCCCACGACCATCTCAATATAGAGATGGTCGGAGAGCGTCTCCACCTCCGAGGCGACCCTCCATCCGCTAACCACCCGCGCGGCGACAGGGTTTGCCAGCGTAATATCCACGACTGACTCCCCCTGCCACCGCACGAGGGTGCTCTTCGTTCCTCTATTCTGCACCAGGAGTCCGAGTGCCGCCGCCCAGTCGGCGACCACTCGGCCTCTGGCGCTATCCGCCCTGGAGCCCCAAAGAGTCGAGTGGGCGTTAAAGTCCCCGGCCACGAGGACCGGGCAGCCGGGGAATCTTCTCACCCAGCCGCCCACTTCCCTGAGGCCATCCTCGACCCTCCGAAGCTCCCAACTTGGTGGGAGATACACTCCCACCACAACGGTGGTCCCCCAGCGGACGACCACGTATCCGTGGCCACCCCCAATCCTGGTGGCAGGGGGGGAGCCACCAGTGCTCCCCCTTCTGTCCCAGACTATCGCGACCGAGGCGCGGGAGTCCGCGAACCAGTTGGGGTCGCCGGCCGGGACCCGGTACGGCTCGGCAGCGACCCCCAGCCCGTAACCACGCTCCGAGAGGCTCTGGACGAACAGGTCCTGCGCCCCTCGGGCGTGGTTCAGGTTTGTCTGGAGGAGCCGATGCACCATTAATCCGAGGTACTATCATTGGCTCCTCCGACGCCCGTCTCCACCTTTTCCTTGACGTGGACCTGTACATGGACGACCTCCACGTCCACGTCCATGTCCTCGTCCCCGTCGTCGACGTCATCGGCTGCCGCCGCCGCCGCGACCGCGGCCGTGGCCCCCACCCTCTTTCTCTGCGGGAGAGGAAGGGGGAGGGGAATCCCCTCGCCCGAGGGGCCGGCAGTCTCCGCGGCCCCCGCAGCCGCGGCCACCGCCGGCGCCTTCACCGCCGCGAGGAGCACTCCCCCGGCCGCCGCCGCCGGTATCACCGTCGGAGTTTCGGCGTCGCGGGGAGTCGCTGCCGCCCGAGCGGTCAAGGGGGTACCCACCCTCGGACCCACAGGCCTCCCACCGACGGGACCCGCCCGACAGGCGGGCCCCCCTATCCTGTGCCTCGCCGGGCCGCCCGAGTCCTTGCAGACTGGGCAGCGCGGCGAGGAAGCGCACTCCGCGGACTGGTGTCCGGGCAGACCACACCGGAAGCATCGGTCTTCCCACTCCGCGCCCTCGTTGGGGCAGCGCTGGCGGACGTGGCCCAACTCCATGCATTTGTAGCATTGGAGTGGGCGCTCCGCCAGCAGTTCCACCCGCGACCACGTCCACCCTATCTTGACCTTTCCGGCCTTTGACAGGGCAGCCGCGGCCGCGAGCGGGCATCTCACCCATGCCGTCCCCAGGCCCGTGGGTCCGAGCCTAATTGGACCCATCCTTGTGTTGCTCGCGCGGCACCCCCCGGCGCGCGCGATTTCGGCCGCTATCTGTTCCGGGGTCGCCGCCTCCTGGAGGTCCCAGAGAAGGACCTCCCTCGTTTTTATGGGCCGGTCCATCCTGACGCCTTCAAGATCGGAGAAGGCCGCTGACATTGCGGCGGCCAGACGATCGGTTTTCTCCGATCCCCCGGCCCCAGCCACCTCGAGGATCAAGGCGCCCGTGCGGACCTTCCTAGGCCTGAGCGCCTCGATTCCCAGCTCCGCCAGGTCTACCCTCTCCTGGGCCAGCCTCATCGCCTCCGCGTATCCCCCCTCCAGGGCCGTTAGAACGACGGTGGCCGTTCGGGGAGGCCGCGGAAGGGTACGGCGCCTGCCCTGCTGTTGTTGTTGCCGCGGCTGCTGTCGCCCACGTTGCTGCTGCTGCCGCGGTCCCTGTGTAAGGGCAAGAGCCTGGGAAAAAGGGAGAGGGGGCTTACCTGCTGGTGGGTCAGTCATCCCCCCTCGCTGCCCTCGCCCTCGAGCCCCAGCGGCCGGGGCGCCTCGAGGCCCCTGCTGCTGCTGCTGCTGGCGACCACCTTGTTGCCGCTGTTGTTGCGGCCCCTGCCGTTGTTGTTGCTGCTGCTGTCGTTGTTGTTGTTGCTGCAGCTGCCGCTGTTGTCCACGCTCGGGACGGGGAGTACTCGGCGCCTCCTTCGGGGCGGCGGACCTTCTGGCCTTCTTAGCGGCCTTCCGCCCCACCACCCGGGCCCAAGTCCCCTCTTGGGGGGCCGAGGCCGACGCCGGCCCCAACGGTCCCTCAGGCGAAGAAGTGAGTGCACCGTCTTCCCCCTTTTCTTTTCCTCATCTGGGGAATCGCTGCCACCGGGCCCGACGTCAGGGGCTCACCGCCGGGGGTGCCCGCTCCGGGAGTGGAGAGCTCGGGCGCCGTGGCGGAGACCGTCGCCCCCGGCCCCCGAGGCCCCCTCCCATGCCGCCGCTGCTGCTGGGCTTGTTGGTGTCCCTGGGGTCGCCGCAGCCTGGAGTAGGCGGAGAGCTCTCGGCTCCCACTCCTCTTTTGTCCACCGCTCCATAAAGGTGGACAATTGGCGGAGCATCGTCCTCCGGAGGTACTCCTGAACTCCCCCTGCGTCCCAGGCAGCCACGCCGGGGAAGAGGGAGTCAGCGCCGTCCCCTCTTGGGCGGCCCCCGCCCTCCCTCGATGGGGGGAGCCAGGACCACCAACAGATGGGCCTTTTTCGGCAGGCGAAGGATCGAGGTCCCGGAGGTCACGGAGCTCGGAGAATTTCTTCTCCAAGTCCGCGATTCTCCGGTCCCTCTCTCGCACCTGCCTCTCTAGGGCCTCCACCTTGCGGCGGAGGGCATCCGTTTCCCGGCCCGACCCGACCGCGGGACCGCCAGACGCTCTCGCCGAAAGAACCTTGGCCCCCGCTTTACCCACGAGGGCTGCCATGCGTAGGTCCCTCTTTGACGTGCCGAATAAATGTTGGCACGCGTACGCCAAGTGGTCCACCCTTTCGGCATGTTCCGCAATTTTCTGCGCGATGAACGAGGACTCCTTCCCCGCCATCTGCGCTTCCAGCTCCGTCTCGGGAGGCAGGTTCCGGGCCGGCGGGACGGCACCAGTCGCGGATGTCGTCACCTCCTCCCACCGCGCGGAGCCCACCTCGCCGCTGAGTTCCTCCGCCAGGTGGGATCTTTCCTCGGCCAGGTTTTTTTGGGCCTTCAAGTTGCGGACGGCGGCCCGCAACTTCTTTACCTCCATCTTTCTGGCCCTTGCGACGGGGTCTATCGGGTTTCGACCCCGCGTCTCCACCCGCGCCGGCGTCCGCGAAGGGGGAGTCCGGAAGCTCCGGTTCCCCTCATCACCGCTTTCGCCGGAAGAGGAGGAGACGGAAACCGTCTCCCGCTCGTCGTCATTCCTAGCCCCGGTTGAGGCGCGGGACGAAGAAGACTCCGTCCGCGCCCCCGGGGCTCCCCCTACGGCTCAGAGGCCCGTATGGCCTCCGTCTGAAGGTCTTCCCCCCTGTCGCCCCGTCGACGTCCGTCGTCGCCGTCGTGGTCGTGATCGTCGCAGACGCACGTTCCCCCGGAGCCCCTGCGGTGCAGGCTCCGGGTAGCCCATCGTTTGATGAAGACAAGAGGCTAGCTGGGACTATACTAGCCTCAAACCTGCCGCTGGAGATCCGAATCTCCTGCGGCGGTACGCTCTTATCCGTGGGTGTGCCTTTCATTGTTGTATGTTTTGAGGGGGCTGCCCTCGACTATTTGAAACTCCGGCCGTCGGGCCCAGACCCGGGAATACGTCCCGGCGGCCCCGACGGTCCCACCCGCCAGACCCCGACCCAGGAATACGTCCTGGCGGCTCCGACGGGCGTCTCGTCCAACGCACACACATTCATTCCGGGCCGCACTCGCCGGGACCGATCCCGGAGTACGTCCGAGCGGCCCCCGCGGGAGCGGCCCCTCATCTATCCGGACGACACAGGGGAGGGCGGGAGGAAGGGTCCCAAAGGCCCCGCTCCCGCCCGGGACGTCACACACATAACGAGAATCGGGCTTGCGCCCACCACCGACCGTCGGACCCAGGCCCGGAAATATGTTCCGGCGGCTCCGAACGGTCCCGCCCGTCAGGCCCCAACCCCGGAATAAGTCCGGGTGGCCCTGACGGTCGTCCGTCCTAACCTCGGGCGCGTGGGAACGTCCAGCCGCGCCCGCCCGCGCCGCACAGTAGTGCACTGTACATGGGAGATGCGGAAAAAACTTCATAACTTTGGAATTTCGCGATATGCTTTATGATGTCATTTTTTTATGTTTTTTCTTGAAATTTAAACTTTATATAGAGAGTAATATTAACCTTTAGACCGTCGGAAAGCCTGAATATAGGCTCTACGTGTGATCGAAACTTTGTATATGTTATTATATAAGATATAAGCACACAACAATTTGAGAACTTTTGAAGAGGATTAAAGCTCATCAAATGCCGGGCGGTCTAAAGGTTAAGACATCTAACATAGAAATAAAATAACAATAACTAATTATATTAATATATGCTTATAATCGCCACTTAAATTTACAACAAACATACCCTCCAGCCAATGGCTGTACTTCTGAAGAAACTTCGTTTTAATACGATGCACTGACTTGAATCTTTGGTTAAAATGTGGCAAAAATCTTTTATTAAATTCCGAAATTATTTTAAAAATTTGACCATTCTGTAACCAAAAATTTTGAAAATAATGTTTTTATGTATCGACTACTATTTTAGAATATCTAATAAATATAGTAGTATCTTATTATAAAAATGTATATTTTATTTATTTGATTTCAGGAAAAAACCTCAAGTTGTAGATAGATTTTTATTGTCTCTAACTATTGTCTAATGTCTGTTTAACCAAAATATATCTCATGTATTTCAAATGTGTACATTCTTACTTTATGTGTAATAACGTATTTTTCACGTAAAAACTGTTCTAATGAACTATTACGGTCGAAAAGAAGTTCGCACAAAATTTTATAAGGAACTACGAAATCGCTCATGATTGCAAAATAGTATATTGTGCACCAAGGGGCGAAAGTAGCGTTTTTCAGACGAGTGTGAAGTTTGCCGCCCAAATCGAAGACGAGTAGTACCAACTTTCCTCTCTAGGGAGGAAAGTGGTTACTTTCTGCCCGCTATACAGGGAGGAAAGTTGGTACTATACAGGGCGGAAGAGAGAGCGAGAAAGACACGTGACAATGATGCGAGCGTGCGCATGATATGATAGCGGCCGCGCTTTCTGACATCACTGACGCGCGACTGCAGTCAAATAATAATTAAGTACAGCTAAAGTTGCAAGAAGTAGCACGTAATTTTTACAGGACAGTTTAGTAATAACATTTGCTGTCAAAAAATACAATCAAGAGCTTGGAGAAAAGTGGAACATTTTTTACAGACATAATAAAATAAATAAAAACTTAAAATTTTAGATATTATTATGTAATAGGATTTTTGTTAACAATTTTAGAAAAGTAATTATGTCACATATAAAGTAAGAATGTACACATTTGAAATACATGAGATATATTTTGGTTAAACAGACATTAGACAATAGTTAAAGTATAAAAATCTATCTACGAATTGAGGTTTTTTCCTGAAATCAAATAAATAAAATATACATTTTTATAATAAGATACTACTATATTTACTAGATATCCTAAAATAGTAGTCGATACATAAAAACATTATTTTCAAAATTTTTGGTTTTTTCCACTTCCGCACCACTGTCCGGGAGGCCCCCGATGCGGGTAGTCTCCGCGCCCGTTGGACTCCCCGAGGGGAGCCAACGGGACGGAGCCCCGCCAAACTCCGCCGATTCCAACTCGCCCCCAAGGCGAGTCGGTGTCGATCGTGACAGCAAGCTGCCCCCGATGCAACAACCCAAAGGGAATCGGCGAAGGGCGGAGGGAGCCCCCGCCACGACGACCCGCCCGCAGGCGGCGCCGACCCACGCGCGCCGTCGCCCCCCGCCCTTACTCCGGCCGCGCCGGGACCGCTGGGGGGTACTAGTATTCCCTGGGACCGCTCCAAACGGGAGGCAGGTTCCGGGCCGGCACCTCCGCCCTCCACGGGGCCTACGCCTGGGGACACGCCTGTCCCATGCCTACGCGGCTATAAATGGCGCCCCTTGGCAGGTTTCCTCTCTAGGGTTCGCTCTCCCCGGATGAAGGTGGCTTTTAAAGCGGCCACAGTCGCCCGTGATAAAGGCCGGATCGGGTCCACGCATTTGCGACTCCCCTTTCACCAATGATGGAGTCACGCGCCCTACGGCTCATTGTCCGGCTCGGGGTCCTCGGGGTAGCCAGGGCCCCGTCTGCGTGGAAGAAGGGAGGCGCCCACGCCCGTCCCAACCGCCCTCCGCAGCCCCTGAGTTGCTCGGGTACCTCGGGTTCGCAAACGCCCGTACCGCTGGGGTTGAGGGATTGCTCCCTCGCTCCCAACGGCCCCTGAGGAAGCGGCCATTACAACCTAACCTAACCTTTTTTTTTGTTTCGGAGGGAGTAGGAAAAATGTTTCGCGCATCCCTGACCCCGGCTGTCAGGGTATGTGGAGCTTGCACCCACTAAAAAACCTCTCCCTATATATAAACACAGGACAATGGACCACAGTCACGTCACGCGGGAGACACAAGGTATTACATCACGCGACGAGACAGTCCGTGCACGAGCGCTCGGATACACGTAAACAATTACTCAAGGACACACGGAGGTCGACATCTGGGGACACTTCGACGTCCGGACCGAGCAACCCCCAGTCAAGACGACCGGGTCATAAGACTCGGCCGTCCGACCACCCCGGGGAGGCCCCATGATAGTAGCCGCGGGCAGCCATATCATTGGGGATCCCCCCCCATCGGCTGCGAGGCGGCTCGTCCGGAAGAGTCTGTGCCCCCATCGAGGAAAGAGAGCACAGACGTGCACGAACAGAACGAACAGGAAACTCCCCCTATCCGGAGGGGGGTTCCACATAGGAGGACGGGGTTCCCACCACCGCACAACACAGAAGCGGACCCTTTACAGGACCGCACAACAAAGGCCGAGTCTCGGCTTATTAGAAAAAGACCGATCACACTCCCCACCCGGGCTCCAACCCGCCACATCGTTATCCACGAACATAGATATATATAATATCACAGAAACTCCGAAATTCTCTTTCAACATGATTCCAACCGTACGCTGTCAAGAACCAAAAGATGGGGCCCGAGAGAAAAGCACGGAAGAAGGACAAAGGAGGGTCACCGCCGGCGGGAGGCAGGAAGACCCCAGAGGACGGCCGCCCGCGGGCCGCCGCCACAAGGGCTACCGACAATTCCGCCGGAGGCGGAGCCCGAAAAAGCGGCGAGCGGCGAACCGCGGCCGACCGGCCCCAGGAAGACCCCAACCCCCGGCAACGAGCCCCCCGATCAAAGAAAAAACGTGTACGCGGACACCCCCGCCGAGCTCCACCGAAGGGGCGGGCGCCGACCCACCCCAACCAGCCAGCCTCCCCAGGGATCCGAGAGCGCCGCTCCAGGCGGCGCGCCGGACCCCAGGGAGGAGGCGCCCGGAGCCGGCCAGCGCCCGCCACCCCCGGGAGAGCACACCGGGGGGGAAACCACGCAACGATACAGAGAATAGGATTTCGCCCAAAGCCCGGCGGGCATCCATAAGTATTTCCAACGATTGCCCGCACCCACCTCACCCCTCTCTCCCCCATGAAAAACGCGAAAGCCGCACGCTACCCTGCCCACATTGCTGAGTCGATTCGAAGCGGTGGCGGGAATCGCTTCCGCTGCTCCCACGATGCAAGGCGCGCCCAACCTCGATCTCAGCGTGGAGTACAAACTAAAAGAGAGAAAGAGAGGGAGAGAGGGGGACAAGAAAATATACAAAGGTCTAAACCTAGCTCGCAATACAACGCACGCAGATTACATAAGTCGTCGGTCTAGAGAACTCGCCCCGCGGGTCCATCCCCCAAAGCCTCCTGCTGACGTCTTCTTTCTTCCTCCTCTTTTTTGCGTGGAACACGCTCCGCGAATGAGGAGAAGGCATTCCACGCCTTCCTAGACGCACACATAGCATTCAGAAGCGCAGGTAGAGACAAGTTCTGGCCGACCACGGCCGTAAGCTCTCCACGTTCCATATACCAGAAGCTGCACACCCCGAGGGTGTGTTCGGCCGTGTCAATCTCTAGGCTACAGAAACGGCAGATCGGAGTCTCCTCTCTCTGAATCCTAAATAGATAGGACCCGAAGCATCCATGACCCGTCAAGAACTGTGTGATTCGGAAGGTCAGGAATCCCAAGCGTCGATCCAGCCAGGCGTCGAAGCAGAAAGCCACGGCCTCCCTGGTGCGTTTCCCAGAAAGTGACTCATTCCGGATGTAGGTGGCCCATCGCTCTCTTAGGGTCACCCACTCCTCGCCGCGAATTTCCGAAGGAGCGTCGGCATAGAACTGTCCATTCTCCTTAAGAGTCCTCAGTCGCGCATACACGCGACGCGCATAATCTGCGTATAAATGTATTGGAGGCACTCTAGCTAGCAGAGTAGCGGCTTCATAAGATACCGTACGGTATGCCATTACCGTGCGGAGCGCCGTAAGACGAACCGCCCGCTTGAGCACCCTCTGTTGAGTGCCGGAAGCTAGCAGCTCGTTGTTCCAAATAGGGGCCGCGTACAAAATAATGGAGGTTATGACGGAAAAATACAGGCGCCGCTTATTCTCCACCGGACCCCGCAAGTTGGGCAAAATCCCACAGAGGGCGCGGCTCACCCCGGTGACCTTATCCGCCACGTATGAAAAATGCCTGCAGAAGTTAAGGGATTTGTCGATATGTACTCCAAGGTACTTCATACTGGTCTTGAGCTTAATCTCGCAGCCCTCAACTTCGATTCGAGCATCGCGCGGACAACGACCGAAAAAGACGGCCTCGGCCTTGGGCCAGGAAACCTCGAGACCCAGGCTACGGATGTTGATGAGTATTCGTTCCAGACAATCCGATATCATCTCGCACGCGTCGTCATAACTCTCGCCGGCGACCACCAAGAGGGTGTCGTCGGCGTAACAGATAATATGGCAGTTTTCATATATGATGGTTCTTAAAACTGCATCGAAGGCAAGATTCCACAGGAGGGGGCCCAACTTCGAGCCCTGTGAAACCCCCCTGTTGACGCATCTGGTGCGGAGCGAACCGTCCGCGACGAAGAAACGAATCCTCCTGCCCGTCAAGTAAGCCTCTATAGTTCGACGCAGGTACCTCGAGAAACCCTTCACCCGCATAGCCCTTCTAATGGCGGCAAGTGCAATGGAGTTGAAGGCATTTCTCACGTCCAGGGAGAAAGCCATTGCGACCTCACCGCGCGATCGAGCCCCCGAGATTATTTCCTTAACAAGATACAAGGCGTCCGTGGTCGAACGCATCCGTCGAAATCCAAACTGATTATCCGACAAATTGGAAGCAGGGGTGCTCTCCATATGTTCGTTGAGCCGGTTTGCGATAATGCGTTCGAAGGTCTTGCCCATCTCGTTGAGAAGGCAGATAGGCCTCGCCTTCGGCAGATCACCAGGAGCACTCTCCCCCTTCGGGATGAGCACGAGATCGGCCATTTTCCATCTACTAGAAAATATTCCGTGCTTAAATAGAATGTTGAAGCACTGCGCCAACCTCGCGTGCATAGACGGCGGCAGCCTTTTGAGCACCGTCGCCTTGAATCCGTCCGGACCCGGTGCGGTGCCGGTGTTGGTCTTGGCGGCGATGGCCCTGACCACCTCCTCACTCGTAACTGGGATGCGATCCGTCTCGCAATCACCAAGGTCGATCGGAACGAGTGGGTTACCGCGAGGAACAAGCTCGTCGAGGACCCTCCGCAGAACATTAAGTGCCAAAGTGGCCGTTAGACCCGGGGTCGATTTACGGAGTCTACTCATAACAATCTTATACGGCAAGCCCCAGGGATCGCCATCGAGCGTGCTGATCAGCTCCTGCCAGGCCACGCTCTTCGCTCTCCGTATTGCGTTCTTAAATCCCTGCTGAGCCAAGTAATAATTACTTCTCTTAATCTCAGATAAATCTGGCGGATCCCGGGGTCGGCCACGGGTCCAGATTCTTCTTGCCCCATTTGCCGCGGCCCGAAGTGAGGCTATTTCGTCGCTCCACCAATACGCAGGGGGCGAACCCTTGCGAGTCTTAATTCGAAAAACAGCTGCCCTACACGCGTTAGCGATGCACTTATGTATCCACTTATCGGGAAACGCGTTCAGCATGTAGTCCTCTCCCTCAGGGGTAATCGCGCAAGACCACTCAATTGACGCCTTAAACAAATCGACGTCCATCTTCCTATAGTTCCAGCGGGTCGGACGCACAGGTCTATACTGTCTTGTCCGAGAGTCGGCAAGCAGGAAAGTGACGTATCTATGGTCGGAGAGAGACTCCATGTCATCTCTCACCGACCACTGCCGCACGCAACGCACCAGACTCGGAGAGACCCATGTAAGGTCAATGACCGAGGAACCTTGTTGGCCCACAAACGTAGGCGTATTTCCCACGTTCACCAGACGAAGGTCCATCTGTGAGGTCCAGTCCTCCAACAGGCGCCCCCGAAGGTTCGCAGTACGAGAACCCCACAGAATCGCATGCGCGTTAAAATCCCCGCTAATAAGAATTCTACCGTTTAACGCGGACGAGCATAAATTTGTAAGCTCGTCAAGAAAATTAGCATACTCAGCTAAATCTAAGTTGGGAGAAACGTAACAGGACGCGACATATGTGCTCCCATATTTAACAACGACGGAGAAGTGTCCCCTTGCCGCCAAGACCGCGGGAAAACTTGCGATCCGAGGGTTAACGTATATCGCGGCGGAGCCATTGTGACTGTAGAACCACTGTTGCGAGACTGATGCACGGGCCGGTTCGGAGATCACGCACATCGCCGCCATTATCTCCTCGGACTGATGAAGAAGCAAATCTTGTGCTTCTTTACTTCTATTGAGATTCGCCTGTATTACGGTGACCATTGCGTTTGGCGATTACTCCCATTACTCGGACCAATACTCTCCCTTTCGAAACATCACGGGGAGGATCCCAGACGATGATTTGCGGGTCTTCCCGCTTGACCACATACAACGCAGTAAGGATCTGCGGAACATTCTCCAATTTGATGCTCTCGGGCGCCGCACCTAAAACACGACCCGGTACGGTCCTCCATAAAAGTGCAGGTGTTTCTAACATGTCCATACCTCCAACATTTAAAACACTGTATTGGTCTTGAACTCAATAGTTCCAAACGAGCGATCGTCTATCCCACTTTAATCTTTCCGGAAGAACTGGCCCGAATTGCGGCGGCAAGTGGGCACTTAATCCATACAGAATTCAGCCCGTTTCGCATGGGTCTGATGTTGCCGGTTCGAATATCCGTTCCATCACAGTCACCCATGATGGATATTGCGTTTACCAAATTCATCTTGGAGATAGAGTCGTCAAAATTCCAGACCCTCAGCTCTCCCATAGATGTGGGTCTATTTACTCGTACTCCTGTGCTGCCGAAAACCTCCTTGAGTTTTCTCGATAACTCGTCGGCTTTAACGGCACCATTTTCACCTGGGATCTCAATAATGAGGCCGCCATTTATCCCGCAACGAATCTTAGAATCCTCAATTCCGAGAGATTTTAATTCTATCTTTTCACGGGCCTTGTTTAGGAATTCGGCATATGTGGCCTTGGTGGCCTTCGAATCCGTAGAAGTAATTGTCACTTTCCCACGTCGCGGTGCGCGATCGGTTCCGCTATCTGTGTTTATACGTTCTGGGTGAACAGCGAGGCTCTTTTTAATCTCTCGCCTACGGGTAACCAATTGATCAATATATTCTTTGATTTGGGACAATTCTTCATTCGCCACTTGAGCCTGTGAGACGCTTGCAGTTTTCGTGGTAGATTTGAAAGTAGATACCTTAGAGTTGTGTTTCCCATTACGTGACTCCGCACCGGATTCACTGGTGTACATCTTATCATCCTCGCTATAATCGGATTGCTGTCCCACTTTGGAAAGAGGGGGGGAATCGGATTCCCCTTGGTCTTCGGTATCCGAAGTAAGGACAGTCGAGCGTCTTCCGCTATTCCGAGTAGGTCTTGTAGGAGTGCCGCTTCCAGACGCACTCCCAACATCCGTGGTGTTTGGTCTCTTTACGATCCTAATCTTTCCCAGAATAGGTTGAACATTGATTTTCTTAACTTTTTGTGGCAGCGGCGCGTGCTCCCGTTGAGGCAGCGAATCCAAATCAGTGCGTTTTCCTCCCAAAGGGAGTTTCTTATTGTAATCCAAACCAAAGACGGAATTTTCAGTTTGGTTCTTGCCGAAAAAATAAATGGATGGCTTAGGATCTTTCTCAAGTCTAGCTCCGTCCTCTCGAGACTCGAGCTTAGTGATCCTTGCACGGAGCGCCTCAATGTCTTTCCTGAGCTCATCATTCTTTTTTTTTTAAAGATGTTGCTCCCTCTTACTTGTAAGCTCTTCACGTTTGAGGTCTCTCATTTGCGCCGCAAGTTCCGCGTTTTGTGCTCTTAATGAGGAGTCATCTCCACTTAATAGTTCCAATCTCGTAAAGAGGATGCCAAAAATTTCGGACAAGTTGAGCAAACCGCGTTTAAGGGATCCGCTTAGCGGCCCTTGTAAGCTTTTGCTATCTTTACGCATTAATTCGATTTTCTCAAGAAAGCCCGACGTAAGATCGGAGAGCTCCCCGACGTTCAAGCTCTCGAGCTCCTCCGTCGGCACGATCTCCATCCTAGTTTTGCCGTCAAGAGAGTCCGAGAACGGCGGCGGGTCCCTTTGCCTTAATCGTGACGGCTTCGGCCGTTTCAAGTGCCTAAATAGAGTGCCAGTCGCAGGAGTTCCAGAAGAATCCTGCGACGGCGGCGAGAAAATTGTTTTCTTCTTCAGTGAAGATACTCCTGGTCTATCATTAGTACCGACAGAATCCGTAGCAGGGGGTAATTCCTCGTCTGAAATGGAAATAACCACGGAGTCTTCGCCCTGATTGTCATCTCTATTCTCCTCATTTTGGAAAAGTTCCTTCCCTGCAGGCGTGAAGGACATAAAATCCATTTCATCTGTTCTTCCGTCACATACATCGGCAATGATTTTTCTAGCCAATGCGACGGCGTCAGTCCTCACGGGTGTCTGCGTCTGTGGTATATTCAACT
The DNA here is from genome assembly GCA_030770255.1 of Temnothorax ravouxi. NCBI lineage: Eukaryota > Metazoa > Arthropoda > Insecta > Hymenoptera > Formicidae > Temnothorax > Temnothorax ravouxi. The sequence continues at coordinate 118,823 of JASTWP010000338.1, read as the reverse complement.
TCTCGGTAGCCAAACTTCTTCCGGTGCCCGAGGCCAACACCGGCTGTGATATATTCGCTAGCCCATCACTTGATTTAGTTCTAGACAAGCTAGAAACATCGACACGGGGGTCGCTGGGACCGCACTCCCCCCGCGCCGTCACCTGGGCATCCGAGAATCCCTGGGGAGGTAAACCTTTTTTTTTTAACGTGTGGAAATCTTCTACTACAGGAATCACTGACCTGACCGAGTCAGGCCAACTTTCAACCTGTAGCCCCCCAGGGTGTTATAGGGGGGAAGACCCCCTCGAGTCTCTGGCAAGACTCGAGGAGAGTGCCGGATTCTATGGGGAGCAGAGACCGAAGTCCCGCCGTTTCCCCATAGCCTACCGGCTAAAACCTCACGGGTGTACCCTACCTGCGCATTATTAGGAGTGTCCGAGAACTAGTGTATGCATCCGGGCACTCCCTGTGCTGAGCTATACTAGCTCCCTACTCTGGGTCAAAGCCCTATTTGTTCTACTGAGCGAAATCTAACTTGACGGAACGGACACCACCCCGTTCCGCCACCCTTCCCTGTGTACCAAGCTGATCGACTATCGGTGCCAGCCGACAGTCGACCGCTTTTCTGCCAGCCCCCCCCGTCGGAAGGGGAGTCTGACAGGGTACACAACCTGCCCGAGCGGCCTTTGAGGGCCACTGGTATTCGCCTCAAAATGGGGCGCAATGGGTCAGTGACCCATTGATCTATCTAGTATTGCGCACCCGCTGCAGCGTGATTAAACTGCTCACGGCGAGTGCGCTCCGCTTCTTCTTTGGCTGACATTACCTGATTACAGTATGTCAGGAATGCCCGCCACTTCCCTACGTCCCCGACCGCCTCCGCCACGACGGCCGGGAGAGAGAGATCCTCCCCGATCTCCCCCCGTAGGACACGGCGCTGCTCGTCCCAGGCGGGGCACACCTCTAGGGTGTGTTGCGCCGTGTCCCTCCTTTCGTTGCAGTGGTGGCATCTGGCGTCTGCCTCCTTACCAATGCGACACAGGTACTCACCGAAACACCCGTGTCCGGTGAGCACCTGTGTCGCCCTAAACGTGAGTCCGCGTCCCCGTCCACCCAGCCAATCGTCCAGGTGGGGCAGGACGGCATCAACGGTCCGCCTGCCGTATTTGACTACGGCAGGATTGGCCAGCCGTTGGCGCCATTTCTCCGTCAGGACCGTTTTTTCCTGGAGCCTGATGGCTCTACTTGCCTTGTCCCATTGTTTGCCCCTCGGCAAGCGCAGCAGTCTTGTCCGCCTAAACACCTCGGCGTGACAAGCCGCCACCAGCTCGAGGGGCGGGACACCAGCCAGCACCGTCGCCGCAGCATGCGACACGGTGCGGTACGCCCGTGCCGCTCTTATGGCTACTACCCGCTGGACCCGGTTTAACTGGGCCTTTATACGGGCAGAGCCAGCCCCCTGGACGCCCAAATTGGGGCGCCGTAGAGCGCCACGGACTGTACCACGGCGATGTAGAGCCGGCGAGCGTATCCGCTCGCCCCCCCCAGATTCGGCATCAACCGAGCCAAATTATTGGCCGTAGCCATCATCCTGGGGGCTATGCGAGCGAAATGCTCGCCAAAGCTCCAGGTACCGTCCAGCCAGAGGCCTAGTATTTTTATACTGGCCCCTACCGGAACGCGGACTCCCTCCACCTTGATATGAAGTCCGGGCGGCTTCCCCTTAGAACCGTCGTGAAAAAAGACGGCCTGGGTCTTTTGGGGAGCCACCCGTAACCCCAACCTCTTTATCGCAGACACCACGCACGCCACTGCAACATTGGCCTTTCGCTGGACCTCCTCCCATGTATCCCCCTCCACCCCCAGAGTGGTGTCGTCCGCAAAAGCGTTCAACCAACTTCCGGGGGGGAGAGGGGTCCTAAGCACCGAGTCGTACCCCAGGTTCCACAGCGGTGGTCCAAGCACCGACCCCTGGGGTACGCCCCGCACAACCAGCCTCACCATCAGGCTACCGTCCTGGTCTACGTACAGTAGACCCCTGTCCCGGAAGTAGTCATAAAGGACCGCCATCAAATAGGGAGGCACGCCGTGGTACAACAGCGCCTCCCTAATGACCGGCCAGGGCAGGGTGTTGAAAGCGTTTTGAATGTCGAACGACACCACCAGAACCACCCTGCCCTCTTCCTCCGCGGCCTCCAAGAGGGCACGGATCTTTGCTATCGCGTCCATGGTCGACCTGCCCTCCCGGAAGCCGTATTGGACCTCATTGAGGTCCCGACCCCCCCGGGACAGGTGCCGGGCGAGACGGCCAGCGATCACTCGCTCAAACAGCTTCCCCGTCTCGTCCAGCAAACATATCGGACGATAACCCGACGGCTGGTCAGCCGGTTTTCCCTCCTTGGGGAGGAGGACCAGCTTGGCCCTCTTCCATCTCCTGGGGAACCGGCCCTCCCTCATGCACCTGATAAAGAGGGCCCGGAGGTGCTCGGCCAGTTCCCCGGTGGCCCAAGTCCACGCCTTTCCAGGGATGCCGTCAGGCCCGGGCGCTTTGCCCGACTTCAGTTTCCTGGCGGCAGCCTGGAGCTCCTCCATCGTGACCCCAAATTCCTCCTCGTCCCACTCCGCCGGGGGCGGGGCGGGTCCACCGTTGATTCTCTCCCCCTCGTCATCGGGAAAAAGAGTTTCCACCACCTCGTTGAGGAATTCGGGGTCCATTGACTCTGTCGTGGGAGGCGCCCAAGGTTTTAGCTTGTTCGAGACTAATTTGTATGGGCGCCCCCACGGGTCCTCCTCCAGGGTTTGGAGGAGCTTTCCCCAGGCGCGGTCTTTGGCCACCTTAACTGCCTTGGTGAGGGCCCGCTTGGCGGAGCGGTAGCCCTCCCAGGCCTCCTCCTCTTCTAGCGGGTCTTGTCGGGTTCTAGCCCTGTGATAGGCCCTTCTAGCTTGGACGGAGGAGCGTCGCAATTCCGCGATCTCCTCCGTCCACCAATACATCCCTTTGCGTAGGGTTGGCTTGGATCGGGGCATCGCAGCGTCGCACGCCGTTTCCATGATGTCCCCGATCCTATCTGCCTGCTCCTCTACGCTAGCTGTAGCTTCCTGGAGCACGCTCCTCCCCTCACAGAGCCACTTGAACCACGGCCTTGAACAGGTCGCTATCCGCCTTACGCCACTGCCATCGCGGGAACTTGTTTCGCGTCTCCCTTCTGCGCTCCACGATTTCCCTAAGAGTGGCCGAGAGGGAGAACTCCACGTATTCGTGGTCAGACATGGTCTCCACTCCCTCCACCACCCACCATCCCGCAGCTCGACTCCATCCCCCCGGGTTCACCAGTGTAACGTCCACAATGGATCCCCCGTTGGGTCTGACGCAGGTCCACGCGTCCCCGCGGTTGAGGGGAGTCATGTTCCTTTCCGCCATCCATTTCTCCACATCCCTGCCTCTGGCATTCGTGACCGGGGACCCCCACAACGCCGATTTAGCATTGAGGTCCCCGGCCACCACAACCGGAGCATGATCGAATATATTCAGGCACCTCCCTATCTGATCCAGGGTGTCCTGGAACTCCGCAATGCTGCTGTTAGGGGAGACGTAGACACTAACCACTATCACTTGTCTCCACCTAACAACCACATATCCGTCCCCCGCCTCCACTTTGGTACAGGGCTCAGGATTTGCAGTCTGCCTCCACGTAGCTGCGGTAAGGCCACACCTGCTTACCGCCCAACACGGGTGATTGTCCGGCACCCGGTACGGCTCCGCCACAATACCCAAACCGCTGCCGCGCTCAGCCATGGACTGTAGGAAAAGATCCTGGGCAGCGCGACAGTGGTTCAGATTGGCTTGCAATACTTTAGATGCCGAAGGAGCCATTACAATTCCTCTTCGGCATCCTCCGTCCCCTGTTCCTCGGGGATATGTTTCTCCACCACCTTCTCCTGGTTGTCGGCGTTCCTACTTGCCGATTTTGCCCTCTCTTTCCTCCGAACCAACTTTTTTCTGGAGGGAACAGTCGCCGACTAGTCGTCGTCGTTGTTCGAACGACGTTTGTCCGCTCTCCTGACCCCTTCTCTCTCGGAGACGTCCGTCATCGCCACCTCCTCGGGCTCGTCCTGATTTGGCTGCCCTGGTCTATTGACCTTCCATCCAGGCTTCCATCTCTTCCTTGCGGAGGAGCAGGCTTTACCCCCGGCACGATGACCAGAGGGTTTTCCTAGGTCGGCGCACACCGGGCAATTCACCTTCCCGTTGCACTCCTTGGCCATGTGTCCCTCTACTCCACACCTATAGCATCGAGTGCCTCTATCCACCTCGCTGGTGCAGGTAGCTCTCACGTGTCCCCCCTCCAGGCACTTAAAGCACTGAAGGGGACGTGTCTCGAGCACCTGCACCCTGGCCGGGAACCAACCCAACTTGAGTCGGTTTTTGTTCTGCTGAATTGCCCTAATCGCAGCGATCGGGCACTTAGTCTAGGCAGTCCTCAGCCCATTCGTACCTACTCTAAGTGGTCCCACTTGCACCTGGGCAGGCGAGCACTTACCGATATCCGCGATAGCCGCAGCAATCTCCTCCTGAGTGATCGAATCCTCGATATCCAGGATTCTGATCTCTCCTGTTTTCACCGGCCTCACAACCGTCACTCCTTCCCCACCCTCAAACAGAACGCTCATACTAGCAGCCAGCTTGTCTGCGTGTTCCACGCCATCCTTGCCTGGCAGTTCGATGAGCAGGGCCCCCGTTTGAGTCCTCTTGGGTTTCAGTATACCCTCAAGGTCCGCTATCGAGATCTTATTCCTAGCCTCTCTCATTAAAGAGTCATATTCCCCTTTAAGACTAGTGAGGACCACCGCCGCGGTTTTGGGTGGTTTATCGACTCTGATGGTTCCGCTAGTCTTTTTTGCAGTGCCGTTCCCGCTATTACCTTGGCCTTGAGTAGGCTGCTGCTTATCCTTGACTCTCGGTCTTGGATCCTGTCCTTTCGCGGTCCGCTTAGTCGTCGGCTGCTGTTGCGTCCGTTTCTCCTGCGTATTTTTTTGTGGCAACTTCCCTCCTTTTTTAGCCTTCCTACCAACCACTTCCACCCAAGTTGATTGGGAGGGGGTTTGTCCTGAAGGCAGATTGTCCAGCGTACTCTTGTTGGTCCCCTCGCCCTCAGCTCCGTCCCCCGTGCTCTTGGGTACAGGCTTTGTGGTCGGAGCTGTTCTTTTCTTGCTTGTTAGCCCTTGCTGTCCGCCAGCAGCTTTACCGCGGGGCTGTGCTCGGGCCGTTGTCGATCCCTTATTAGGTCTTACCTCTTTCCTAATGTCCACCGACTGAGGTGGTGTTGCCTCCGTCCCCGATACTTTTGTCGCTAGTGTATTCACTACCTTGATCAGGGTTTCAAGATGCGAGGTCATCCTATCCAATCTAGCTTCCATCGCATCTACCCTTCTCTGTACATCGCTCCCACCGGCATTTGGGCCCATTCCCATTCTGCCGGTATCTCCGGGCTCTCTACTGACCTCTGTGATGGTTTCCGGTTCAGTGGCCATTTCGATGTCATCTCCCGCAGGAAGAATGGCCATCTCCACGACCACTGGAGGCTTCCCTCCAAGGGGGGGTCTCGTCACCACCGCCTTCTCTGGATATTTCCTTCAATAGACGTATCCTATTTTTCTCAGAGGCCTCCTTCTCTTTTCTCTCGTTCTCCTCCAGTTCTTTTCTTTCCCTCAGTATCTGATCCCTCTTCCTCTCGAGGTCCAGATTTTCCCTCTCGATAGCCATTCTTTCTCTCTCGATCCTCTCCCTTTCTTTCCTCAATCTACCATTTCCTTCGTCAGAAGACGAGTTTTCCTTAAGTGAGTTTACGTACCTTTTCCTGTTCCTCTTCTCCTTAGGGAGTACGTTCGCCGCTTCCGTTTCCATGGCCCTGGTCTGTTTGACACTTTCCTCCGCATGTCTCCTAAACTGAGCCATTTCCTCAAGGAGCTTAGCGTTCTCACGCCTCAGTTCCTCGACCTCAATATCTTTGATTATTGTATCGTCAGACTTCATACGGCTGATCAAATGTGTCGCAGCCGCCGAAATCATTGAGGCCGCCTCATTTAGACACTTTTTGTCGTCCCCTTTGAGCGATTTGCTCGTGGTGTTAACCTTATCCACTGTGGACACTTGTTCGAATATTCTTCTAGCAAGGTCCTCAGCCGGGGCATTCTTAAGCTCCTCGACAAAAACTCGCTCGCACACTTTGCGATTTTTTGAGAGGTTAGCCGCCACTTTAGGGTCATCCAACTCCTTGAGTCTTCTCTCTTCCTTCAGGCGCTTTTGAGTGGCCTGCTCCGCCCTCCTTACTGCTAAGGCGCCAGTGAGTATTCTACTTCCTCGGCTCTTCTTCTCCCCTCCTTCCTGATTTACAGAGGATACTGAGTTCGCGTCCTTTTCATCCTCTGACACGTCTACCTCCATAGCTGCGAAGGGGTTGTCCTCTGTTAGCTGCTGTTTGTCTCCCTCCAAAGGGGAGATAACCACCACCGCTTGCGAATTGATTTGCCTATTCGCCTTTGCGCACATGGGACCGGCATTGCTGCCGAGTTTAACCGTGCGCTCTTTACTACTCTTCCTCAGACTGGAGTTATCTCCTATACCATCGGCGGTAGCTCGTTCCGCTCCGGGACCCGCCGGCAACCCCGGAGTTGATGTTGAATTAAGCCCGTCGCTTGATGACGACCTGTGGGGAGGTAAACCTTGCAGCCGTATGCGTCACGGCGACGGCCAACACACCCAACAGCGGCGGAAGAGGCGAGACGACGGCAGCGTAAGGGGCCAGAGTATCGCGTGGCGGAATCGTTACAGAAGGCGTTAGAACACTTAGCCGGAAAGACAATTGCGCGGGCGAACGGACGGTCGGCTAGATGGCGGAACGCGCCGTATTCCGAGAAAGATATAACCCCGGACGCGAAGGGGAGTCGCGAAAATCGGTCAGGGCGCGGTAGATTTGCGGTTGAGCGACCGGTCGCTAAAATGGCGGACCGAGCGTTAAATCGGGGAAGCGTGTATCCCTGACGCGAGAGAGGGACCTGGTATACGGTCAGATAGGGTCGGCGACGAACCCGGACCACCAGGAGGCGAAGTTGCGGACGGGACGTCATCCCCGGGGAAAAAGGTTTCCTGACCAAGGAGGGACACCTGGGACGTCGTCAGATGCGATCGGCGTCGAAGCCCGACAGCCAGGAGGCGAGATAGCCGACCGGTCAGCGAACCCGTTGCCCGGACATCTTCGCCGAGAACAAAGGTCGGAATCGCGATCCCCAGGTGCCGATAGTAAGTCAGGGAGGGTCGGCGTCAACGGCGGGCGCATCGCGAAACACCTGGACATCTTCTACGGGAAGTCACCCTGGAGTCCGTCACAAAGGCGACATAGATAGCGTGCGTAGAGGTCGGCGTCGTGATAGCATAATTATTCAAAGTGGTGAAAAACCACTACCCGGGCGTCGAGAATATGCATCTTAACAATAAAGGCGAAGGGCACGGAAATTTCCACCGGGAACATCTGGCGTGGTCGAAAACGGTAAACATCTATTCTACTGCGTAGAATGGAAAATTACCAAAAGAGAAAGCGGCCGTAGAGCTAGGTAGTGGGGGAAGCGTCCCAAAGGTGGGGAGCCACAGCGAGATACGGGACTCGAGGCAGTCTCTTGGGGATCGTTGAAAGGTACGGACGTACAACTTCGTAATCGCGCTAAGTCCCGCGAACGTAAGTCGACGGTTCGGTAACTCACCTTTTCATCATCCGAAACAACCGGGAATGCCCGCGAAACGCGTTAACTATCGCTTTAACATTGGCGAACGGCATAAATTGTCGAATTATAATCGTGCGTCGTGAAACTGGCGAGCACTTAGCCTCTGGCATACCTGTGAACGGCAACTTGTGTAATTGCGAGATTTGTGTATAACCAACTGTGCGAATCGACCAAATTGAATAAATTGTTGAATCATAGAAGTGAAAATTTCAAGAATTTGCAATTTTACTTACCTTTTACTCACCTGATCTATCGGCGTCGATCCATCGAAGTCCCTCGTCGATCCTGGTGCAAGCGGTGGCAGAGTTGAATCCGGGCGACAGCGGCGATGATCCATCCGTGGCGGGAACCTGAAAATAAAGAGAATTAGCGAAATTGTAGATTCGAGAAAGCAGAGATACTCACCTTCTCGGTAGTTCGAGGTCAAACCGAGTGGCGACCGTTGATTGTAAGGACACCCAGCGTGAATCGCACATCCCCCGAAGTACCGTCCGGTTACAACCTAACCTTGCAACCGACGCCTAAGGGCTTGTCGGCAGCAAGGACGCCTCTCGAACTCCTCTTACAAGCAAAAGCGTCTACCCAGATGCAGGCGAAGCGGGAAGCCGTACCAGGCAAGGATGGAGCGAAGGCGAAGGCGGAGTCCAAGAGCTTCGGCCCTAGAATAATTACCTCTACTCCAATTCCCGAAGATCCCGAATCATCACAGCTTAACGTGAGCAATAGCTCAGTAACGACGATAGTAATGGAGAGCAGCAGCAGCAGCGATCCTGACGAACCGATGCAGCCGAGCCAGGCTATCAGGGATGACGAGGCAGAGCCAGCTATATATATATAACGTATATGAAAATATATTAGTCATAATTGACACATAACCTAAAAATAACAATGACAGTCCAGTGTCCACTATAGGACATATTCTTATATATTGATAACTTTTGATAAATATTATATTGTATTAACGTTTGCTACTATTATTTGTGTTCGTATTGACGATAAGATCATATAGTCATTGATTTATACGAAAAAATACTTTATTTCATGTTTTTGATAAAAATTTTAACCTATGGATTGATCTATTGCTAATGGGCATTATCTAGCTTAGATATCATCCAATTGAAAGCCCACGTAACGTGAATGCGATTAGAGAGAGATTTGCACGTTGCGACATGACGTCATATTGATTTTTTTATTTTAATGCGATCGGCATAATTGTGGATTCGGTGCGATTGTAGTGATCATAGAAGAACAACCATATAGATAAAATCCCAAAATTCAACGTGGATTAATTTACCGACACGCGGTAGGGACTTAGTCTCGGAAGCGATGAGCCGCAGATATTAATTTCCATAATTATGATTCGAACAACTTATTTATAGCATGGGTTACTTTGTAACGTCTCTGGAAGACAGCCCATATGGTTAAAAGTGTTAAATTTTAATTATCTTTATTTTGCAACACGCGGTCAGAACTTAGTGACAGGTCGTGATGATCAGCTTTTGTAAAAAATTGCGAATATTTTAGAGTTTCGCTAGTCCCAGTAATCTTAATTTGGTCTACCAAGAGTGCCTGAACGTACAAATTATTATATTTAACCGTAGTTAAAATAAGCAACACGCCGTGACGAAAGCAACACGCAGCTTTCGGAGCAACTTTTAAATAACCGAGGCATTTCGATTCTGAACGGCCGTGCTCACTTTCTTTGGATCGAATTAGATCACCCGTGACGTTTAATTGTAATAATTTTAATTTGCTGATTAGAGCAACACGCCGCCGAAACTTAGACTCAGCTGTCAACAGCTACTTTTTAATTCAGAGTCAGAATAGATTCTTTTCAGTCTGGAAACGTTTGTTTAAACATTTTTAAGTCAACCATGTAATAATTTATTGATTATTTATATTAATTCTAAATTTCGATGAACTGTGGTGAGAATTGAGATTAAGCCTAATGATGCTTATCTGAGATTGGTTACGATTCAGAGTAATTCTGAAAACAGGTATTCTGAGGTGCTTTTCTCAATTTTTAACGATTCGAGTCATTGTCTTAATTAACGATAATTTTTGAAGTTTAACGATGCAAAAGCATTATTCGAGACTGAATAGAAGTAAATATAGCGTCGAAACGCTTATCGTAACGATTTCTGAAAGAAACGTTATTTTATATACAAATTGCATGATACTTACCTACATACTTACCTGGTGAGTCCTGTCGATCCGAGAATGAATGGATTACCTGAAAATAAAAGTGAGAATGCATATTTCGCGATATTTAGCTAACGAATGTAATGAGCAGGGAAAACCCGTACTCGATGTGACGTATGCACGAATAAATGTCGCGTTACCGAAATATTACGCAGAATTCATCAATAATATTATATTTGCGTTTCAGAAACGTATTTCACGAAAACATGCAGTCGCATGCGGTTTCGATTAAGCGGTAGATTCACTCATGTGGAAAGTCGGCGAAAGCCTTTGACATAGTTAATTGAGTTGTTTACTTCCTCGGGAAGTAATTCCAGGAAGCGCGTTAGAACCGGTCGACTGTATGTGAAAGCGAGATAGCTAGAGAAGGCGATCTGGCTGTTCATTGGCTCGTTGTCGAGTGGTGGGATTGAGCAGCCAGAAAGAGTATATAAGGAGAGAATTTCAGCGATCGAGGTCTTTTCCCAGATTGCGATTCAAGACGCGTAGTTCTCTTCTGAGCGTGATAAAACTTAGTCTAACGAGTTCGAAGCATTATCTTTGCGTTACAAGTAACGATCGTGAATTCGTTCACTGGGAAGGATTAGTCGCGTGAAGGATTAGACCGTGATGACTCTTTACGCGACGCAACGATTAATATTTTAATGTAATTATTATATTCTATATATTATTATTATTCGACGCGAAGCGAGACCGCACCGTGACTTTTTTAACGCGACTAAGTGCATGTGACAGGAATTATAGTAGTTGTTTATGTGAGTATTACTTCTGTAGTAACTTATACGAACGATATCATCGTAGTTACTATAAAATCTCTCGTTTATGCGGAGGAATTATCGTATCGTTCGTAAGTTACTACAGATTAAGTAACGCTCGCGTAAATGTAGTATAGGTTAGATTACCGGTTTCTTATTTTACATAAAATGCGAGATTCACTTATGTATGCAAGTTTAACGCCTATTGAGTTAATATAATTTATATATATCGCGACAATAGCCGAGGTGATCAAAGAAGTGTATATAATGTCCCGATTCAACGGCCCCGGTCCCTGGTTGAGAGTGAATATTTGGAAGACAGCATGATGTATTGGTTGGTATAACAATGAATTGCTGTCAGTTCCAGATGTATTGAACAGTAAGTGATATATAATAATCTTAACACGTTGAATAAAAAAGAAATCAAGATATTCTGATTATACAATACATTTTTACTTTGTAGAGGATGATTACGTGGCTGTATATTGGAGCGACAAATGGATTAGAGGATGCATTGAACGTCCAAATCCATCGGGAGAGAGAAGCGTAGTACGATTACTCGATTACGGTGGTTACTGGCAGTTTAGTAATTCGTAACCCTTATGAAAAGAAACTATTGAGATCCAATAGTAACTGTTCAGGAAAACTATTGGAAAATTTCCAGTAGTTTTTTGGCGGATTACTGAGAAACTATTTGGGATTAAGTATTTTATTTCAATAGTAACTATTCACGAAAACTATTGACGAATAGTTTCTTATGAAAAAAATACTATTGAGATTCAATAGTAACTATAGACAGCCGCTAAATAAAAAAGTAAAATTTTTATTTATTACTACCTTTTTTGTTGTTCTTAAAATACTTTTTCTATTACTGAAAATCTTAGAATTACAATACAATTTAAATTATACCTAAAAAATTCGTTTATACTTTAGTGATTTCTGCCCAGTGCTCTGAATGTCAACGTGAAGAAATTCAAGCAAGCGCGGGTAAACGGCGGGAGTAACTATGACTCTCTTAAGTAATCTCGGGAGTCATAGTTGCTCGTTCACAAGGGGGCGCAGCCTGTTGTCTGCGCCCCAAGTCTGCCCCACCTCCAAGTTGGTGTCCGCTGGGTACCCGGTTCGCCGGGGAACTAACGGGGTTCAGGCGACGTTTCGGGAGCATGCCCTGGGCTCCCGGCCGGCTTGTCCGGCGCCAACGGGTTTCATTCCCGTCAGGGCGACCTAACGAGAGCATGCCCTGGGCTCTCGGCCAGTCCCGACTGGTGCCAGCGGGTTCATTCCCGTCAGGACAATCAACGAGGGCATACCTTGGGCTTTCGGCCGGTCTGACCGGTGCCTGCGGGTGGCATTCCCGTCAAAGAAACACAGCTGGCCACGGGCTAGCAACCCCAGTCGGCTTACATATCCGCTAAATTTAGACAAAGAATAGCCTCGGACGAAGGGGAACATGGCCCCATTCCCCTGGAACACGGCCAGGGGGCCACGCGTCGACAACCAAGGCTCGAACAGGTCTGTGAATTATCACTCCCCTTCAACCAACGAAGGTGTGAGAGTTGCGCCGCGCTTGGCGCCGGAGAGTATATGGCTCTCACCATCAGAGATGAGATCAGGCATGTGAATGAAATGCACCCTCATCTGAGCATCAGGTTCAGGTGCGATCAATGTGGCAAGTTATATGAGTCATATCATGCGGCCACGTGCCATGTGCCAAAGTGCCCAGCAGCCAGGGCAAACACGGAGCAGGGAACCGCAGTTCAGGGCCGGTTCAACTGCCCCGATTGCGGCAAAAAGTTTACCTCGCAAAGAGGACTGTCGCAACACCAGAGGTTGGTGCACCCGGTGACAAGGAATAGACTACGATCGGAACAAGCGGCCTCGAGAGCCCTCGAACTGGGCAGAGGCAGAATCTTTTCCGCCGAGGATGTAGGCAGGATGCTCGAGCTTGAGGTTGAGCTCAGGGAGGAGAGGAACATAGCGAAAGCTATGGCACCTTTTATGTCGGATAAAACCCTGAAGCAAATTAGGGACAAGAGGAATGAGTCATATTATAAGAGGCTGAAAGAGCACCGCCTCGAGAGTACACTGGTAAATCAAGATCACCCTCTTGAAGAGGACCGACTGGTGGATGGTGCACCGCCAGTGGTTGGAGAGGCGGCAGGCGAAGTCTTCGTCGCTTCAGAAGACGATGATGATGTCTTCCTAGATGCAGAGGGGACACCGCAGGACCTGTACAAATTTGTCGAATCTGCCTCAACAAAACAATGGAGGCAGACGTGTGTCAATGCTTTGCTCGAGGAGCTCAAGGATGGCGATCCCAAGGAGACCAGGGAAGCGCATCAACACATTGTTCAGCTCCTAGTGAGCAAGAGTGAGGGTCAAGTAATTGCACAGGAGGAGATCGACTCAGCGTACGAGCTGGTGATTGGATTCTTCCACGCCTCGGGGCCCGGGAAAGCAGGCGGCGCTTCCCGGAAGCACCGAAATCGGAGGAAGGGATACTCGGGCAGAAGTGAGCGCAAAGCCCGGCTGTATGCCCGCACGCAAGATCTATATAGAAATAACCCCGCTACCCTTGCGAAAATGGTAAGAGAGGGTATGGACGTACCGCTGGAAGAATCTAGTGAATCGGTGGGTCCAGCGATTGAGAGCATCAAAGAGCTCTATGAAGGGCTATGGGGTAGCCCGGGTCGATGTGATATCGACCAGGAGGAAACGGTTGCTACAGTGGCGTACAACCCGGCAGAAGTTCTGCATACTATCTCCAAACCGGAGATCCTTAAGCGTTACAAGTCTACACGGCTGAGGGTGGCAGCCGGACCTGATGGACTCCGCAAGGGAGATCTAATGAGGAACGAGGGTGGCGACATCCTCCATGCGTTGTTTAACACGATTATGCTGGCACTAAAACAGCCGAGTGCTTGGCGCTGTAATAGAACGACGCTATTACTTAAAGAGGGAAAGGATCCCTCGGTAGCGGCAAATTACAGGCCGATCACGATTTCATCAATATTGAGCAGATTATACTGGGGTATAATCGATCAACGCCTGAGGAAGGTGGTTCACCTGAACGCCCGGCAAAAAGGCTTTGTGCCGGAAATGGGATGTTATAACAACATTAACCTGCTCAATGAAGTTCTCGCAGCAGCTAACAAGAATTCCGGACTGGTGGCCGTCCAGGTGGACATTGCCAAGGCTTTTGATAGTCTGCCGCACCCGATTATTAAATTTGCCCTGCGAAGAAAAGGGCTGTCAGAAGAGGTGATCGCGTTGATCATGGACTCATACGTGGATGCCAAAACAACCATGAATTGTCGTAACAAGGCATTCGACATAATGTTGAGAAGAGGTGTTAAGCAGGGCGACCCTCTGTCTCCATTTATCTTCAATGTCTGTATGGACATTATTATTGAAAGGCTGGAAATGTTGGTAGGCTTCCGAGTTAAGGAAGGCCTTAATATATCATGTCTAGCATTTGCCGACGATATAATTCTGCTAGCCAACAATAAAAGGGAAGCGAGCTTGCTTATGGACGAGCTCGTCGGCTGTCTCTCTAGATGGGGAATGGCACTATCGGTCGGCAAGTGCGCTGCGTTCTGCATTAATACCACCAAAGATAGCTGGTACATGGTGGACCCAGAGATCTATACTAATGGCGAAAAGATTGCCTACTGTGGCCCTACACAGTCAATGCAATACCTGGGTATACAGATCACTCCGTGGGAAAGAGTAGTTATCAAGCACGCGTGTGCACGATTACGGGACACGCTCCCAAGAATCAAGAGGTTAGCCCTGAAACCTCACCAAAAAGTTGATCTCCTAGCGCGGTACGTCCTGCCGCACTTTTTATATGCCTTCACCGCAGGCACTATAAGTGCCACGGAGTTAAGTACGCTAGATCAAACGCTAAGGACGGCGGTGAAAGACTTTCTGCATCTTCCTCAGTCAACGGCAGATGGTCTACTATACGCAGCCAAGCGTGATGGTGGCATGGGTTTTCCGAAGCTCGGAATCGTTGTAACGTCCGCAACGTTGAAAGCCGGGTTTCGCTTTTTGACCAACAGCGACCCGGCAATACAAGCCCTGGTGGTAGCGTCGGGGCTTGAGAATAAATTAAAGCGCCTTGCGTATGTAGCCAGACTTGGCTGGCCATTACAATCGATCAAAGCGATCGACAGCTATAAACATAAAGCCAAAAGGTCCGAGTGGGAAAGATGGTCGGACTTGCCCTCCCAAGGAAAGGGAGTGCAAGCCTATAAAGATGATAAAATAGGCAATGAATGGCTCTACCGGCCTAACTTGCTGAAACCATCTAGGTTTATTACGGCGCTCAAACTAAGAGCTAATGTAGCGGCAAATAAGGTGTCGCTCAACAGAGTCGCGAAAACCGACAGCGTTTTATGCCGTAAATGCAAGAAGCAGCCCGAAACACTAGGGCACATACTGGGGCAGTGCATCTATACGAAAGCTGATCGTATTAAACGTCACAATGACGTGCGTGACTTCATAGAACGACACGCTTTGGGGCGGCGTGGAATGACTGTAACGAAGGAGTCACGATTGCAAGATCCTCATTTGAGGAATCTCCAACCAGACCTGATAATACAATATCGGGAAAGGGTCTTTGTGGCTGATATTACAGTCTGCCATGAGGATGGCGATCTCCTTGAGAGAAGCAGGAGGGACAAAGTCGCTAAATACTCATCCCTCATAGCCCCGCTTAAAGCTCAATTAGGGGCGAAAGACTGTACGATCCTCCCGATAGTTATCGGGACGAGAGGAGCAATGCCCAAAAACACTGTTACCTGTCTTCGAGAATTAGAACTAAAAGACAGAGGCTCGCTGAGAACGCTTTCGCTTCAAGCGCTCAGGAGCTCAGTGGAGTTGTACCATATATTTATGGATTACAACGCGCCATTGCGCCATAACAGCAGCGATGCTGCTGATTAAAACTCTTGGCTAGCTCACTGATGTGAATTTTACTACTGACGACGGCCTTGGACCTGATCCACCCAAATTATTTATTTATTTATTCGAGAGCCCTCTACACTCTCGATTTTACGGCTATGTGGCCTTATTGCCGTTGACATCAGTGATGCGAGTCGTCCGGATGGGCACCGGACGGCGGCAGAGCCGTGCGACCGAGCCGCCCGGCGCACGGGCGGACGCCTCCACGTGGCTCCCCGCGGTAACGGCATCACTAAGCCGGCCAAGCTCCGCTTCCCCAGTCTGGGGACTCTGCTTTATAATTTTTCCAGCCCGTACGCAAGAATCCCGCGGCAGATCAGTCAGATGGGTTTCCCTCCTGCGGGGGGACTTGCCAAGAGTGCTAGATAGCGTCCAGTCAATAACGATAGGTAGACAAGAACGAAAGTTACGCTGGATCTCTTATCCAAGTTGTTTGGGCAACCTGTTGCGCAGAGGAGCGATCCACTTAGTCAACCTGCAGGATCGCTCAGCCAGGGCCCGTTGTTACCAGGAACCGCACTGCCTCTAAGCGGTAAGACGCGCCACGAGAGCGTGATACCTGTAGCCAAATGCTTCGTCATCTAATTATTGACGCGCATGAATGGATTAACGAGATTCCCACTGTCCCTATCCTAACAGGTCACGGCAGTTTGAATGAGTTTCTGTATAAAAGGGGTCTGTCTGAGACTGAAAGTTGTGCGTGTGGAGCTGAGTGCGAGGATTGGAAGCATGTGTTGGTTGAATGTGAGATGTATGAAGATGTGAGGGACATAGATGAATGGGGAGTCAGTGTGAGTGAAGATGGAAGAGTGGACGTAAGTAGAGTGTTAGAATGTAAGGAGAGATATGAGAGCTTGAGCAGGTTTGCGGCATGTGTGTTTCGGAGAAGAATGACTGTGAATGTGTGAAGCGTGTGTGAGGAGTGCGGCCTATCAGTGCTAGGTCTGCAGGAGACCAACTGAGAGTAGTCTCGGCTACGAAGATCCGACCAGTGATCTAGACTGGTACCACGGGGACCGGTGGCCCAGGGAGTTCGCTCCCGCCGGTCGCGGGTAGGACCATCGTGGTGGCAGTGGTTTACAGCCAAATGCTGGCTAGGATACCCGAGTTCCGTACTTGGGTGTCCGGCGAGTGAGCTGCGTCCCAACAGCTCGGGTGCCAGCCTGCTTAGCTGGTAGGGTGTGGATAGTCACTCGCCCCGACCAGTGGGGCTGCGGGATCCTGTAATCCCGCGGCATACTGGTAGTATCGACTTCGGTCGGTACGCGCTGATTGGGCGTATCCCAATCCCGCGCCCATGGGGGCCGTGTGGATAAGGCTTTACGAGCAGGTGCCGCACGTTAAACAAATCGACACTTATTGTCCCTATCTACTAGGGTGTCTCGAGCATGAATGTGGTTCAGTGTAATTGTCAGAGAGCGTATGCGGTTATGTGTGATTTGGGTGAAATGCTGTGTGAACGTCGAGTGAGTGTGGCACTGCTGCAAGAACCGTATGTGAAGGATGGAAGAGTAGTCGGACTTTCGCTACGAATGGATGTGATTGCGAATGAGAGTGAGCGAATCTTGAAGCGATGTGTGTAAGGGAGTGCTCGGACGAGTATGGCGTGTGTGTGTGGCTGAAGGGAGACTTCGGCGAAATGTATGTGGTGTCTGTGTACTGCCGGTTCGGTGAGGTCATCGAACCGTATCTGGCGTACATAGACAGGGTGCGAATGGCGACCAGGGGAAAACGTGTGTTGGTGGGTATGGATGCGAATGCCGTCTCTCCCTTATGGTACAGTAAGGGTAGGGGCGGCAGCAGAGAAAGTGAAATGCGTGGGAGTGTGCTTGAGGAATGGATTGTCGCGAATGGTATGGTTGTGTTAAATGAGCCGAGCGAGAGTTACACTTTTAGCGGACCCAATGGGAAAAGCGACATTGATGTGACTCTCGTGAGCGATGTGTCTGGGGGGTGCCGGTATGAATGGGAAGTTAAGAGCGACTGGGGTATCAGTGACCATAATGTGTTGCTGATACGTATGACTTATGGTGAGAATGCGGAGCGAGTGGAACGTATACCTAGGTGGGTGTGCAAAAACGTAAACTGGGAAGGATATGAGAGCGATCTGGCAGAGTTTGCATCTGAAGACGCTGTGAATGTGATGGATGATTGGGACGCCGATAGCTTGGCGGAGCGCATCACATCATGGATCCAGAGAGCGAATGACAGACGAATGAGAAGGCGAGTATGTGGGACTGCGAGGAAGCTTGTGTGGTGGACAAATGAACTTGAGAGTATGAAGAAGGATGTGAGAAAGTGTAGGCGTGCCTACCAACGAATGAGAGGGAGAAATAGGAATCGAGTGGAAGGATGCCAGAATGCGTATAAACGTACTCTGGCAGAGTACAAAAGAATGATCTGGAGAGTGAAGGAAGAAAACTGGAGACAGTTTGTGAGCGACAAAGGAAATCTGGATCCATGGGGTGATGTGTACAAAGTGTGTATGGGAAAGTATGAACGCGACAGATTGAGTGCCATGAAGGTGGGTGACAGGACAACGAGTACGTGGGAAGAGAGTGCGAATGTGCTGCTAGATCGTTTCTTCCCGGATACGGGAATGGAAGATGTACGACTGGTAGAGAGAGAGAAGACTGAGAGGACATTCGAGTGGAATGAAGTGAATGTGGCTGTGAGAGCAATGAAAGTGGGTAAGGCACCTGGGTTGGATGGAGTGACAGCGGAAATGTTGCGCGCCGTTTGACGGGCTATTCCAGGGTGGTTGAAGAGAGTGTATGATGTGTGTCTGAGCACCAACTGTTTTCCTAAGGCGTGGAAGACTGCGAGAGTGGTTGTGTTGTTGAAGTCCCCGGAGAAAGTGCGGTCGGACCCCGGGTCGTACAGACCGATCAGCCTGTTGTTTGTGCTTGGGAAAGTGTTGGAGCGATTGATGGTGAACAGGCTCGAGCGATTGATGTGTGGAAGAATGAGTGAGGCACAGCACGGGTTTGTGAAGGGACGTTCGACCGAGAGCGCGTGGGACAGCGTGCGTGAGTGCGTGAGTGGGTCCGACCACAAGTATGTGCTTGGAATATTTGTGGACTTCCAGGGTGCCTTTGACAACCTGGAATGGCCACGCGTGCTTGGAAGATTTCGTGATGAAGGATGCGAGGAGATTGGGTTGTGGGAGAGCTTCTTCGATGATAGATGTGCATGCATGACAGGTATGACTGACGAAGTATGGAAGAGAGTCGTGCGGGGTGCGCCGCAGGGGTCCATCTGTGGCCCATGTATTTGGAACCTGCAGATGGATACGCTCCTGTGGGAGCTCCGCCGGCAAGGTTGTAAGGCGACGGCGTATGCCGATGATCTGCTCGTGCCTGTCGAAGGACAGAGCCGGGCGGATCTGGAGAGAATGGGGAATGAGTGGATGAGAATAGTGAGCGAATGGGGTGCGAGTGCCGGTGTAAAAGTGTCAGAGAGCAAAACCGTCATGATGCTCCTGAAAGGAAGTTTGTCTGGGGCGAGACACCCGAGCGTCAGTGTGAATGAGAAGCATGTGAGGTACGTGAAGAGTGTGAGATATCTAGGTGTATGAGTGGGCGAGCGAATGAGTTTCAAGCCGCACCTGGAGTGTATGAGACAAAAGTGTGTGAACGTTGTGGGAAAAATGAGACGGGTCCTAAGGAGTGAATGGGGATTACGGAAAAGATCCTGGCGGGTCGTATATAAGGGCTTGTTTGCTGCGTGTGTGATGTATGGTGCGAGTGTGTGGTACGAGGCCATGAGATACGGGTATACGCGAGATGCGATTAATAGATGCCAGAGAGTGGCAATGAGTGCGTGTTTGAATATGTGTAGAACGGTCTCCACGGAGGCCATGCAGGTATTGATGGGTGGTCTCCCGTGGGACCTGGAATGCGTGAAAAGAGGAGCGTGTGCGAGAATAAAGAATGGTTGGAGACTGAGTGAAAGGGACATTGTGAGCGAGGACGAAGTGAGAGCGAAAGATATGGTTGAGAGTATGGAACTAGTGAGCGATAAGCTGTATGAAAGATGGCAGAGTAGATGGGACAACAGTGAGAAAGGTCGAGTGACTCATGGCTTCGTGCGGAATGTAAGGTTTGCCGAGAGCTGCTTGGGATTCGAGCCGAGCTTATGGCTCGGCTATATCCTAACGGGTCACGGCAGTTTGAATGAGTTTCTGCATAAAAGGGGTCTGTCTGAGACTGAAAGTTGTGCGTGTGGAGCTGAGTGCGAGGATTGGAAGCATGTGCTAGTTGAATGTGAGATATATGAAGATGTGAGGGACCTAGATGAATGGGGAGTCAGTGTGAGTGAAGATGGAAGAGTGGACGTAAGTAAAGTGTTAGAGTGTAAGGAGAGATATGAGAGCTTGAGCAGGTTTGCGGCATGTGTGTTTCGGAGAAGAATGACTGTGAATGTGTGAAGTGTGTGTGAGGAGTGCGGTCTACCAGTGCCAGGTCTGCAGAAGACCAACTGGGAGTAGTCTCGGCTACGAAGATCCGACCAGTGATCTAGACTGGTACCACGGGGACCGGTGGCCCAGGGAGTTCGCTCCCGCCGGTCGCGGGTAGGACCATCGTGGTGGCAGTGGTTTACAGCCAAATGCTGGCTAGGATACCCGAGTTCCGTACTTGGGTGTCCGGCGGGTGAGCTGCGTCTTAACAGCTCGGGTGCCAGCCTGCTTAGCTGGTAGGGTGTGGATAGTCACCCGCCCCGACCAGTGGGGCTGCGGGATCCTGCAATCCCGCGGCATACTGGTAGTATCGACTTCGGTCGGTACGCGCTGATTGGGCGTATCCCAATCCCGCGCCTATGGGGGCCGTGTAGATAAGGCTCTACGAGCAGGTGCCGCACGTTAAACAAATCGACATTTAATGTCCCTATCTACTACCGTTATAGTTACCGCGGGTAAACGGTGCACCCTGTGCCCTAAAACTGCTGGACTGCTGCCCAATCCTAGGTGCCTAGGTAACGGATGCGGCCAGTAGTACTGAACAGAGTAGCGTTTCGCGAGGCGAACGCGGCGTGCTCGTGCGTGGGAGGTTCCCAATACGAGCGGGGTATATGGCGTACCACGTGCCGTATATCCCTAAGGCGCGTCGACTGCTGCCGAATCCCGGATATCCGGGTAACCGATGCGCGGCGCGCCAACAGTACAGGGTGACTTGTGCGTTACGTGGGAGCTGGTGTGAATCAGCGACGGCGACTCGTCAAACGTGAGCTATTGCTCGACACGAGTACTACGGGAGATGCTGACCAGTGACCTCGGTCTGCAGGAGACCCAACTGGGAACGGCTTCGGCTGCGAAGATCCGACCAATGATCTAGATTGGTACCACGGGGACCGGTGGCTCAAGGAGCTTGCTCCTGCCGGTCGCGGGTAGGACCGTCGTGGTGGCAGTGGTTTACAGCCAAATGCTGGCTAGGATACTCGAGTCTCGCACTTGGGTGTCCGGCGGGTGAGCTGCGTTCCCAACAGCTCGGTTGCCAACCTCCTCAGCTGGTAGAGCGTGGATAGTCGCTCGCCCCAACCAGTGGGGCTGCGGGATCCTGTAGTCCCGCGGCGTACTGGTAGTATCGACCTTGGTCGGTACGCGCTGATTGGGCGTATCCCAATCTCACGCCCATGGGGGCCGTGTGGATAAGGCTCAATGAGCAGGTGCCGCACGTTAATCAAACGACACATTCTGTCCCTATCTACTATCTAGCGAAACCACTGCCAAGGGAACGGGCTTGGAAAAATTAGCGGGGAAAGAAGACCCTGTTGAGCTTGACTCTAGTCTGGCACTGTAAGGAGACATGAGAGGTGTAGCATAAATGGGAGATGGCAACATCGCCGGTAAAATACCACTACTTTCATCGTTTCCTTACTTACTCGGTTAGGCGGAGCGCGTGCCCCGAGGGCTTCGTGCCCCGGCCGGTCACGGTGTTCTAGAGCCAAGCGTGTCAGAGTGGCGTGAGGCCTCGCGGCCGATCGCCGTTAATACTCCCGCGTGATCCGATTCGAGGACACTGCCAGGCGGGGAGTTTGACTGGGGCGGTACATCTGTCAAAGAATAACGCAGGTGTCCTAAGGCCAGCTCAGCGAGGACAGAAACCTCGCGTAGAGCAAAAGGGCAAAAGTTGGCTTGATCTCGATGTTTAGTACGCATAGAGACTGCGAAAGCACGGCCTATCGATCCTTTTTGGCTTGAAGAGTTTTCAGCGCCCCTAATGGGATTTGAACCTGAGACCCCTGGCTTATGAGTCGCTCATCTTACGTACTGCACCACTGCTACGATTGATAAATATATTTTTTTTGTCTATACTATATGTTATAACCAATTACATATGAATTATTAGCTAGCAATTATTCACAATCAGTGACGAGTTAGAAAACTTAATTTAATCAATAATATCTAGCTACTAGGTCTTGGATCAGATCGACTAGGTTAATTTCCCACATAGCAAATAATATTGCAGAAATATTGCAGCAATATTATTTTTCTATTGCAATATTACAATGAAATATAGCAGAAATATTGCAGTAATATTACTGCAATATCTCAGTAATATTAAAATGTCCGTGCAAATAAATATCAGTAATATTACTGATATTCATTTCAGTAATATTACGTAATATTACTGCAATATATCAGTAATATTACTATAATATTTGCGTCATATTTGTATAATATTGCTAGGAATTAAACCATTTTAATAATTTTTATTAAATTTTATTAAATTTTATCAAATTGTTATTTTTAATAATAGTATTACATACAATATTAAGAAAATAATATTAATATTATCTTTCTATCTTTTTCTTCTTCAAAACTGCTCCATGCTACTTTGCACTGTATGAATTTCCACTGATAAAGAGTGACGTAACACTATAACATAATATAAAAACTGTAATTATTATTTATACAAGGTGAGTTTTATTTTGTGCGCGCCAATTATCTTCGCTAATTATCTCAGAAAGTATTGGTTTATTGGAAAAATGTTTCAGATAAAAATTGGAGGGTTCATAGAGGAATAATGGATGATCTTATTAGATTTTGAGTCTGGAACCCGTGTTGAACCCAGTAGGGTCCGAGTCAAATTTTTTAAATAAAAACTTCCATTTTTTATTACATTATCTTTTTCTATTAATTAATATAAACAACTTTTGTCTGAAACATTTTTTATTTGTCTTATACTTTTTGAGATATTCAAGAAAAATTTGGTAATTTTTTAAATATTTAGCTTATGATATCTTGATAAGTGCTTGTCGGAGGGAAAAATGATACAAGACTTTTTGATTTGATATAGTCTCAAGAATATGCTATTGCAATAATACCCCAATTTCTTTAAATATTTGTGTGTAGATTTCCTTAAAGCTTTTATTTGTACACAATTATTTAAAGAAATTAGAATACTATTGCAACAAGTATATTCTTGAAATAAAATCAAGTCAAAAAGTCCTGTACCACTTTTCACTCCAATGAACATTTACTGACAAACATCTATTGTAAGCTAAATATTGAAAAAAATACCAAGTTTTCCTTGAATATCTCAAAGAGTATAAGACAAATAACAAAATGTTTCAAACAAAAGTTGTTCACATTAATTAGTAGAAAAAGATGAAACAATAAAAAAGGGGTTTTTATTTAAATAATTTTACTTGGATCTTATTAGGCTTAAGGTAGTTCGATGATGAAAGGCCGAAGTCAAAACAATGTTTATGATTTTTTTATTTTTATCATTATAAAAAAAATAGAATATTGCATCGCAAAGCTTCGTAACGACGTAAAAAGATTATTTTGTAAATAATTTTTACGTTGTAGAATAATGTTTTGCCTGAAATAGATTAAATAAAGTGTGTGTTAACGCGTCGCTTTGACTAGTTTTCAACTTTAATTATTAATTAAAAAAAACTGTACGGTGGATCGTGTTCACCTTCAATTATAAGCTTCCTCACAGTGAGCTCTTTCCATCGATATATATTGTTCAGACATATTTGGCAAAAGATTTTTCGCAAAGTCGTGTTATTCATAGGAAACTAACCTCTTTTTCTCTTAGACCAATGTTAAAATCATTAAAATCACCTAATTTTAAAATTAAATATCTTGAGAACGGGACGGTAAATTATCTTTTTTCTGGGCTTAATTGATTCAGGAGAGTTCTTTTTTTCGATATAAAAAATAAAACCTATCACTTTTGGCAAAAGTCGTTCATCATCGAACTACCTTAACACAGGTCCCGGACTTAAAATCTAATAAAATTGTCTATTGGTCCTCCTTAAACCCTCCAACTTTTATCTGAAACATTTTTCCAATAAATCAATACTTTCTGAAATAATTATAGCGGAGATGATTGGCACACGAAATAAATCACCTTGTTTATTTCATACATAATTACATATTCAAACATAAGAGTACGGGGTTAAGTATGACGTGTTCCGATATTCACTGTCTATACTGAAAATCTGTGGTTAATGTTATACATACACTTTAAATTTTCAGTACTGGATATTAAAATATTCACGGAGAAAAAGTTACGGTTGCTACAACAGAATAATGCTGTTAATTTTCGCCCATCCATACAAAAGGGTTATGGAAACCATAGTACTCTGGAAGTGACCTATAGTTTCCATATGGTTTCCATATGGTTGCCCTAACCTTAGTGAGGGTAGCTACTATATGGATGTTGCAACCATAATATATGGATATTACAACCATAATGAACAAATATTCACCTGACAAGAAAATTATTTATTTCGAAATTTTATTACTACTTTTTAACTAAATTTGTTTCTTAAGATGCAGTCTATGATAATAAATATTTTCTCGTATTTGAAAAAAACACTTACCTTTGGTGGGATTCGAACTCGGGACCTCTGGATCGTGAGCCAACTGCCTTGCGTGGTAGACCACTTCTTAATTTAATGTAAGTGTTGTATATAGTCTACATATGTCAACCAGCGCAAATATATAATTTTTCAAAAATTATCTTAAGAAACACATTCAGTTTAAAAAAAGTAATAAAATTTTGAATTGGATATATGATATAATATTTCTTATAATGTCGGGTGAATGTCAGAAACCAGTGTCGGCTCATTATACGAAATTTTGTGTTCGTAAATATATTTATGAAAAAAGTATATTTATAAAGGCCTATATCTATAATACATAAGACGCAGAACGCGAGTCGCTGCGTGTGTCTTGCGATTCGCGTTCTGCGTCTTATGTAGATAGGCCTTAAAGTTAAAACATCCTTATCAAATCCACTTTATTCTATGCAGACATTCTTTTGCGCGCGAAATGAACTCTCAATCAGTGAGTGCTGTACCGTGCAACTATATCCTATGGATCTCTCAACCATAATATTTGTGCTGCAGACCACATAAGAGGGATAGCAATAATCTTTTGGTTGAGGCAATCATGTACGAGAGCATTATAACCGAATGTTACGTATCGTAAGAACTACGGTTATGACAACTGTATAAATGGGCATATCTTAACAGCTACATTCAATGTAATATCAATTTAACTTGAATTTACATACATTTCTCTTTTAATCATAGAGAACATTGTTGTAACAACCGTAACAATTTTCTCCGTGTTGGAACGCAATTTATACCAAGTTTAAATTTTTCTTACTTATGTATCTAATAAATAAAGCTGTCGCTCAGAAGAGTTTGATAGAAATCAAACTGCTTGGTGCTGCTCTGCGTGAACTTCCACTGATGGAAAGCAACGTAACACTGCAACATAATACAAAAACAGTAATGGTTTATATCAAATTTAACTTTTTCTTACTTACGTATCTAATAAATAAATCTTTTGCTCTTCTATTAAACTACTTGGTGCTGCTCTGGACTGCATAAACATCCACTGATGGAAAGCAATACTGTAACATATACAGGGTGTTTCTTAAAGACCACGCACTAACTACATAGCGTTATTCCTTATCAAAAATTGAGTCGAAAAGTCCCGAACCATTTTTTTCCATAATACTTTACCAAGCTGTAATTATTGAGTAAAGTCAATCCAATCAGCGCCGACCTTTAGCCGGGCGCACGTCAGGGAACCACGCGCCTGGTAGTGTGCGTGAGCGCTCCGCCGCTACGTTCAACGCTACGCGGCGGCGGCGGCGCGCGGCCCGGCCGCGGCACCTGTATGAAGTTAGCCCCCCATTTTTTTATTTCAAAAATCAAAAAATAAATTTTTCCGGTGAAGAGTAAAGTACCCTTTAGGTTCTTGTTCTGGTCTTAAAATTTTTGTTCTGAGTTGTTCCAGTAGAGAACACGATAGTTTTAAAGCGGGAAGCCTGGAACAAGATTTTTAACTAAGAAAATCGAAAAATAAATTTTTCTGGTGAAGAGTAAAGTACCCCTTAGGGTCTTGTTTTGGTCTTAAAAATTTTGTTCTGAGTTGTTCTACGCGGTTAGAAATATGTTCTAAATCGACAGTTTTGTAAGTCATTTTGTTTACGAATAAATGGCCAAAAACTGTTATTTCCTAAATTTTTCTTTTTTCAGTATCTCTTAAAGTTTTTGACTAATCAAACTAATATTTTGGAACAATGTTTAGAACAATTAGAACAATCCAGAACAACCAAGAAATTTGGATTTTTCAAAAAATGGGGGGCTACTTCAAAAAGCAGTTTTTTTGCTTTTTCCACCGTGTTTTTCGTTTTTTTGGATTATTACCAGTGGAACAATGTAGAACAAACAGAGAACAACCGGGAACAACTAAAAAAATATTTGAAATAAAAAAATGGGGGGCTAACTTCATACAGGTGGCCGCGGCGGTGTTTTGTCTTCGCGCGCGTCGCGTGGCATATTCTTATACGCATCGTAATAATAGAAATAATTTTTTCTTGCACTAAGAATTATATGTTAGAAGGTACTTCTGTCAGAAGTACCTTCTTACAGAAAATTTCGATGAACTCTCGCCAAGACATAAACCATCTTCAACACACGAAGATTTAGACAAACACAAAAAAATAAACTGTGTATTTTACAAAAATTATTTTCTAAACAATCCGTTTCGTTAGATATCTCTGCGTTAATTAAAATTAAATTTTGAAACATAGCACTTATTCAATCTTTCTACGAGATTCACCTAGTTACTCAGAAGTAATAAGATTTTTAAGAAAAATAACAATTAGATATTTAAATAATTTTATGCTTAAAAGAAAATACGTAAAGCGTATTAAAAAATAAAGAAAGATTTCTTCCTTTATGAGAAAACGATTTACCTTAAATCAAGAATAACGCTTTTCAGATGTACAATTTGAAACTTAAGGTAAATGAGAGCAAAACGCCGATTTTATAGCGAATAATAAGTCGCTCATTTGCTGCAACAAAATGACAAAACTCAAAAATCGCTCTTTTTGAGTTATTCGTACAAGGAAAAAACACAGTTAAATCATAGTTAAATCGGTTTCACGAACTCACCCGAGAGAACAGTTGTGTCGCTATTGTGCCAAATCATTTAGTAAAATTATGTAGGTTGCAATACTGTCTTATCTCAGTCAATCTTAGTTGTCATTTTTTTCGTGTAGTAAGAACATCGTAAAAGTTGCAAAAAGAATAACTTGCCAATACGGCATTTTAAAATTCTCATAGAAAGTTATAACTCAAAACTTTAAAACGTGTCTCCTGAAAAATCACAATTTTTTAGTTATGTCACTGTTGCAGCAAATGGGCGAATAAATAATGACACATTTAATAATTTAAAACCTTTTCTAACAACTACACCACCGACCTATGTTTTACGAAAATGACTACATTTTATTTTTATTTATGCGTTGTTGACGATTAGACTTAAGATAATTGAAATATTATACTGAAGAAAGGCTAAACTAAGACCGAAATACGATACATTTGAATTGTATTTTGTTTTAAATTATTAAATGTGTCATTATTTATTCGCCCATTTGCTGCAACAGTGACATAACTAAAAAATTGTGATTTTTTAGGAGACACGTTTTAAAGTTTTGAGTTATAACTTTCTATGAGAATTTTAAAATGCCGTATTGGCAAGTTATTTTTTTTGCAACTTTTACGATGTTCTTACTACACGAAAAAAAATGACAACTGAGATTGACTGAGATAAGACAGTATTGCAACCTACATAATTTTACTAAATGATTTGGCACAATAGCGACACAACTGTTCTCTCGGGTGAGTTCGTGAAACCAATTTAACTGTGATTTAACTGTGTTTTTTCCTTGTACGAATAACTCAAAAAGAGCGATTTTTGAGTTTTGTCATTTTGTTGCAGCAAATGAGCGACTTATTATTCGCTATAAAATCGGCGTTTTGCTCTCATTTACCTTAAGTTTCAAATTGTACATCTGGAAAGCGTTATTCTTGATTTAAGGTAAATCGTTTTCTCATAAAGAAAGAAATCTTTCTTTATATAAAGAAAGAAATCTTTCTTTATTTTTTAATACGCTTTACGTATTTTCTTTTAAGCATAAGATTATTTAAATATCTAATTGTTATTTCTCTTAAAAATCTTATTACTTCTGAGTAACTAGGTGAATCTCGTAGAAAGATTGAATAAGTGCTATGTTTCAAAATTTAATTTCAATTAACGCAGAGATATCTAACGAAACGGATTGTTTAGACAATAATTTTTGTAAAATACACAGTTTATTTTTTTGTGTTTGTTTAAATCTTCGTGTGTTGAAGATGGTTTATGTCTTGGCGAGAGTTCATCGAAATTTTCTGTAAGAAGGTACTTCTGTCAGAAGTACCTTCTAACATGTAATTCTTAGTGCAAGAAAAAATTATTTCTATTATTACAATGCGTATAAGAATATTCCACGCGACGCGCGCGAAGACAAATCACCGTCGCGGCCGAGCCGCGCGCCGCCGCCGCGTAGCGTTGAACGTAGCGGCGGAGCGCTCACGCACACTACCAGGCGCGTGGCTCACTGACGTGCGCCCGGCTAAAGGTCGGCGCTGATTGGATTGACTTTACTCAATAATTACAACTTGGTAAAGTATTATGGAAAAAAATGGTTCGGGACTTTTCGACTCAAATTTTGATAAAGAATAACGCTATGTAATTAGTGCGTGGTCTTTAAGGAACACCCTGTATAGCATAAGAACAATAATTATTATAAAATCACGTAAATGGTTAAATAATCATGGTTAAATCACTTAATTAATGATTAAACTGCTTTTTAGGAGATTTGGGATCGGCATATTTCTATCACGTATCTCCAACTGAGAGCTTCAGTTGGATTAAACTGTTAAAAATTTTGAGGTTAAGTTAGCATCAAGATTTAAGTATGAAGCCGTTAATAAATAATTTTATTAGAGACTCGTTCAATAAGGTTACAAAGGCAAATATATATTTTTTAAGATGGTCATTGAAATGATTTTTATGATATTAACGTGGTTTGCAGACCATGCCACGTAATCTCTATTTTTGGATTTAACGACAAATCGCCAGATATATACGTACAATGTACATATTAGTAATAATTATACAAAAATACTCTTAAAAATATTTGTGTGAACAATATTTATTAAATAAAGAAAAATTAATTGAAATTAAAACGATTGTTTCTGTGCGGTGTCGTACTACGTGATTGCCGGTCCCACGGAGCCATGCAAGAGACAGCGAGAAAAGACCGCGGGAATGGTGGGGGTCGGTGCTGCGACCAAGCGCATAGCCACACACACTAGCGTTCCTTCCTCTACTTACGCACACAGAAACGTTCTGTTTATCCGTGTGACAAACTCGTAATTTGAAAAGTTTAATATTGATTATATAAGAAATATTAATTTTAAATTTTATTTATTTATTTTATTATCAATTTACTTACTGGCTCTTAATTAAAAATTAATCGTATATATAATTACCTTTTATTATTACAAAACAAATAACAAGTTATAAAATTAAATACCACTTATAAAATTTATCTTAATCATTTTTATTCCCCAAAAGTACAAGTCAGTCTCTTTTGATTCCATCACATTTTTTTATTTAAATTTTTTTTTTTTTCAGTCCAAAATTCTTTAACTGGTATATATTATCTGTGCAATACGTATGATTGTGTGATACCTTAATAACGTCTTAATGACGTCAATAAGATGTCATTAAAATGTCATTTGACATTATTTTGCTACTTAAAGTATTATATTTCAACAGTATATTGCAGCAATATTACTGTAATATTTCAATATTATTTAAAAACGTGTAATACATCAGTAATATTTCTGAAATATTTTATTGTAATACGTAATATTTCCACTATATTGCAATATTACTGCAATATTTCTGCAATATTATGTGCTACGTGGGATATTTTGCAAATCTGTATTTTACGTCACGTATACTATAGATTTTCAGTACTGAAAGTTGCTGACATAGTGAATATCGGAATGCAGCCAATATATAACACGTATGCGCTATGCGTTACTTTGCTCTCTCGCTCTCACAGTACATCCCTCGATTGCAGCGACCTCATACTTTTCGAATTCGCCAAGCGAACCATCCCCACCATACGAGTTGAGAGACCTGCTGTATGTAAGACCGTGAATATAACTTACAATACTGCTGATAAACATGTCATTCATATGTAAATGATGAGTCAACTTCCACAATTCATTTTTTTTATCGTTTTACTGAGTGATTTACTAGTTAATATTTGAGAATATCTATTTTCGACGATATCTGTTGTCAATTTCACCATGATTGCAAGATAAATATGAAAAGACCGTGAATATGAACGTGCAACAAGCGGTCTGTAAAGATGGTCGCAGGGTTTCATTGATCAAACGCAGAACGTGACGACGATACGAAATATCAGGTAAATTGAGTTTTGCTCAGTAGCTTCTTGTCCAAAGCGAGATATAGTATAAAAAAAAATTTATTTCTTATATATTATAATATAATGTTACAATTCAATCAAATATAATAAAATTTATCTTCGAGTTGATCTGATACTGTTTGCGAAATCGCTGTATTTCCCGCCGATGGAAGCGGGATGAGAAGGACGCGCGTGGAAGGTGTTAACAAATTATTTCTGTAATTTTATGTGTAACTCAGACCACAGTCTGAGCCGTCTTTAATTCGTCACAACATGTACATCTGACCTGAGATTCGATGAGCGGCGTATTAATGAGAAGTATTTCAATGTCTGTGAGCGGGCGAGACAAAATTGTACTAATTGCCCTCCTCGTGGTGATTAGCCCGTGAGCCGGTGAGACACGTGGCGGTCGGCACTCGCGCACATGTGAGCCTGAGTCGTCGTGTTGATGTACCAGAATAGAGCTGGATGAGCGGTCGCTTTACATGTTAGGAAAGTCTTTTGGCAGCTTCAATCACTGCGATGGGCACTTAACTCGGAATAAATCTCGAGAATACACAGAGCACACGTCGTACGTCTGATCACAGCTCGGCCATTTCTTCATATCGCGAGGAAGACGTTGGCGATGAGCGCGCCCGTGCTTGCGCAAGCTGCCGCGTCGCTTCGGCCGGTCGTATCCGGTCGATGCTGCCATCTAATCGGATGGCGCAACGTGAACGGAATCTCGAACATTCCGCCCGCCATCAGCAACCTTGTTGATGATTCCTTACTCTTGATCCTTTATCTTGATGAAATGAGTAATATGGCAAGCTTGGCAATTATTGGCCGGGTGAGCATCGTGGTGGCCGTCTTGAGGGTAACCACCCTAGTAAGTCCATCCTTTCCGGGGTGCAAAGCCGTTACTCTGGCGAGTGGCCACTTGCACGGTGGAGAGCGTTCGTCAGTGAGCAGCACGATGGAACCCTCCTTGATGGTGTTGTTAGGATGATGCCACTTGGATATCGCCTGCTGGCGTTGCAGATAATGAGCCGACCATTGTGCCCAAAATTGTTGAACATGCTGCTGGATGAGCTGCCACCGAGATAATCGTGAGGTTGCCAGGTCAATTAGAGATGGTTCAGGTATGGTAGTTAGTGGAACTCCAATGAGAAAATGACCTGGGGTGAGCGCTGAGACGTCTTCAGGGTCGTCACTCAACGGTTCTAAAGGCCGCGAGTTGAGAATGGCCTCGATTTGCGTAAGCAACGTTGTGAGTTCTTCCGTCGTGAATAGAGTCTCCCCGATAGTCCGTCTCAGATGAAACTTCACAGACTTTACCACCGCCTCCCACTTGCCCCCCATGTGTGGAGCGCCTGGTGGGTTGAACTCCCATTTGTGCCATCAAGTTGTAAAACTTGAGCAATCCGTTGATGTTCTTGAGAGCCTTGGAGAAACATTTTCTTGAGCGCGGCGTCTGTTCCAATGAAAGTTGTCCCGCAGTCCGAATGCATGGTCTGAGCAATTCCCCTTCTCGCTGAAAATCGTCGGAAGGCTGCTATGAATCCTTCTGATGAGTAGTACCTGACTACTTCGAGGTGAATTGCGGAGGTGGAGAAACAGACGAACACGCAGATCCATCCCTTGTATGTTTTCGCACCTCGTCCCTTCCATGTCTTGATGGTGAGCGGTCCGGCATAGTCGACTCCTGTATGAGTGAACGCACGTGCCGGCGTAACCCAAGAGAGAGGTAGTTGGCCTATCAGTTGATGAGCACGGATCCCCCTCTGCCGAGCACACACGACACACCGTAAGATATGAGACTTCACCGGAGCCCGTCCGCCGATGATCCAGTATTGTTGCCTGACATGAGCCAATGTCAGCTGTGTTCCTCCATGCAGGGTACGCCAATGGGCGTGGGCAATGATTAAGGTTGAGAACCGTGAGTGGCGCGGTAAAATTGCCTGATGTTTGTTGTCTTGAGCTAGTGCTGATATATGCATTACAATTTTACACTGTCAAATAATAAATAATATTGTTTGATAATAATAACAACAGTATAGATAATAGTAACAATTTTATTACTTGACTTATTTTATTTTATTTTTGACAACTCGTATATACATTAATTGTAGCTAAGGTCTATACTATGTCATAGTGTAGATTTTAGCTACGTTTCTGGCAAGTCAGTTTAAAGTATGCGGCTTTATTCTTTATCCTTTTTATCTATAGCAATTTTTTTTATTTTTTATGTATAATATTAGATATCTCTTATGTATCAGGTTTCTGAAGAAGACTAAATATATAAAGTCGAAACGTAAAATGTTAATTGCATTTAAAATTTATTTAATTAAACGAGATTTTGTTTTTAAATTTAAGTTGATGACCTTTTTATAACTCGAAAATCAGCCAGCCTTCCTTCCTATAGTTTATTTTGTACTGTTAGTTTTTTTAATTTAGTTAATATTTTTTCCATTAACACATTTGTTATAGTAATTGTGCAGTAAAAAATCTGAAAAAATAAATGTTTTTAAAGAGTAATGATAGTATATATTTTGAAATATATGTATTTTATGTAAACATAACATTTAAATTTATTTGCAGTTTATTTTAGAACATGCCAAAAAACACTGTTTCATAAGCTTTCCTAGAAAGTTAAAAGGCAGAAAGTGAATGTTGAAGTTGTAGAAAAACTCAATTCAACAGGGGCCCGATTCTTTAACGAGAAATGTATGCGCAAACTCTGCTCTAACAGAAAGGCTGCAAATTGATTGGCTATCGCACAGTTTTTAGCCAATAAGCTTGCAGCTTTTTTGTTAGAGCAGAGTTTACGCATACGTTTGTCGTTAGAGAATCGGGCCCCAGATTCTTTAATTAAATTCGATTAATCGCATATTCAGCAAGCACATGTTTCCGTTAAAAGCCAAAGTTCCGTAATACCAGATTTTCTTCATAATCAAAAAGAATCTGAACTTTCTCATTATTTTTAACTTTTTCATCATTCTGAACTTTCTCACCATTTTGAATTTTCTAATAATTCTTATCATTTTGAGTAGGGGAGACCGAGGCTAACTCGACATTGGGGCAAACTTGACACTAGACTTTTTGCTAATTTAAATCTATCGTAAAAACTTGTCTTTCCTACTGTAAATGCGTCTTTATGTGCTAGTATTATCAACGGGATTTGATGACATTCTAAGTAATAGTGTAATTCTTAGCGCGACATAAGTGTTTTTGATGGTGAAAAGTAATTGTTCTGATCTCTCGCAAATTTCCACTCTTTCATCAAGCTTTACTCTTGCAAACCTATATGTAAGTGATTTTCATGGGAAATTTGATGCTCTATATGAATTCGATAATCGTTTTTGGATATTTTCAAAATTTTCATGTTTTTGAAATGACAAAGTGAAAAACGACGTCCGGGGCAAAGTCAAAACCACGCCGTTTCGTCGGCTACCAGTAACAAATGATGCTTGTCATGCTGCTGTATGGCTCATGACAAATGTATGCGCACGTCCGATCGCGAGTTTACTTGCATTAATTGTTTTTCAGACATGAGTTTAGATGAAGATAATTGAAAGTTCGACAATTTTTGTTCTCATTATTTTAACCCTTATGTCAATACCCGGGTACCCATCTGTTATTTGATCAGCATAGATATTACTCGTATCTACGCCGTATTTTCGTCTTGCGTTTTATTTAATGTGTAATAAATACAGGAAACAGTTAAAAAGATCGTTTTAATACAGAATGTACACGTTAAACATAAAAACGGAAACTAACAGTTAAGAAGAGAACGCATATACGCATGCATACATGGATCAGTTACGCATTGGATTTGACTTCGCTTAAAAGCTGTTGCCGATAATTTCGCTTAGGGGCTGTTGCCCTGAATCGTGAGAGCGGTAAGCGACGACGCCTGGGGGACTATCGCCCTGAGTCGCTACCTTATTGTTCGGATGCGACAGCGCCTTGAGGTGTAGACCTTGGGTCGCCTTGGCTTGACACACACTTTACTGAATGTTTACAATTGTGTCCTTTGTATAGAATTTAAATGTTTGTCTCAAAGGAAAGGCAAAATCTCGAGCGATCTTTCGTGACCACGTAACCGATCAATAAAAACGAGGAATAATCGAAAATCGGCCGTGACAACGAAGGATCGAAAACGCCGGAGCCACATCTAGCGAGCGTTGAAACTCGTCCATAAGATACGGAATTATTTATTTGTACATATAATTAATTGATATACTTATAGGTGAATGTGTGTGTGTGCCTGAGCCATCCGACAATCTCTCTTATTCGCTTTATAATTATGTTGTGCACGACGCATATGTTAACTACATAACACCACCCGTGCATATATGGATAAAATTTTTAATGTTTGCATGAAAATTTCTTTATAACCGCCCGGATCGTCGCTATTTGAACTTTTTACTATCGAAATATGCAATAAACTTTTTGTTTCAATACCCGGAAGTAAAAAAATTATTGTCTTGAAGTTTACCTACTTGATTCTAATACCCAGGGTACCCGAGTACCCACTTTTAAAATTATTAGTTTTATTATAATTATTGACTAAATTAATTTATAAATAATTAATATATGGTTATAGGAATGGTAAATTAATACAAAACAATTATTTATTAAAACAAAAAGTTCATTGCATATTTCGATAGTAAAAAGTTCAAATAGCGACGATCCGGGCAGTTATAAAGAAATTTTCATGCAAACATTAAAAATTTTACCCATATATACACAGGTGGGTACCCGGGTACCCGGGAATTGAACAACGTCGCACATTCCGTGTATTGACATAAGGGTTAAATGATTGTTTTAGCTACTTTATTCCAAATTTTTGTACTTTTTAAATACACAATAAACAATGTATTTTCATTTTCAGACAGTAAAAAATAAGTTCCAGATCAAATTGTGTCGATCAGACAAAGTGTTGCTTGCCCCGGCATTTTTCAATTCGAAAATTTGTCTTCGCGTCACTTTTCCTTTCCTGGCGGCAAAACAAAGCGACGTACAGCAAAACTTTCTGAATCAATTTTGTACCTGAAGGAACACTCTTTAAATATATACCATTGAATTTGCTTAAAAATTTTAATTAAATATTAAAAATTGCCTTTAAAAAAATAGTGTCGAGTTAGCTCCGGTCTCCTCTACTCTGAACACTTTGATTTCGAGAATAACGATAATTATAGAGATATATTTAACATTTACAGACACACCGGCAACAATAACGAGGCTCATTCAGATGACAACGATGATAACTCTGAAAATTGCGAGAATAGTGATGAGAACAATGAGAACTAAAAAAACGATGAGGAAAAAAATTTCCCATAAAGATATTTTATAAATCAAGAATGAAGATTAATCCGCCAATATTAATTCAAAAACAGAAATCTTTATTAATCGACGCAAATGGCAAGTAACAATAACGCTTTAGTCACGACGTTTCGATCCGGGGGTTTGGGTCCTTCTCAAGTGTCTATAAATTGGCATGGAACTATCGCTCTCACGTGAACATCTTAATAGAGATACGAGAATTTTGACCGAAAAAGTCATATGTCAAAAGATGTACGGTATCATATAGAGCACCTTGATGTGATTTCTTAATATTAAGATGCACAATGCATAACGAACAGTTAAAGGAGTCGCACAACCCGGGAGATGACGAACGGTCGGAAGCAAGCGAGCAACTGTTCTAATATGTTTACGTGAGAGCGATAGTTCCATGCCAATTTATAGACACTTGAGAAGGACCCAAACCCCCGGGTCAAAACGTCGTGACTAAGCGTTATTGTTACTCGCCATTTGCGTCGATTAATAAAGATTTCTATATTTTATAAATTTATAAATTCACATTGTATAACATTTACTGTAATTAATATATAATTAATTATTATATTGCCACCGTTAGATTTTATAAATGTTTTATA
This sequence comes from Temnothorax ravouxi, assembly GCA_030770255.1. Lineage (NCBI taxonomy): Eukaryota > Metazoa > Arthropoda > Insecta > Hymenoptera > Formicidae > Temnothorax > Temnothorax ravouxi. The sequence goes on along the minus strand of JASTWP010000338.1, from coordinate 82,413 downwards.
ATGTTTTATAAATATAAAGATTTCTTTTAACATATGTATAAAATAATTTATTGTAAATCAATAAAAAATTATATGCTTTTTATAATTTAATGCTTTTAATTTTCCCTTAAAAAAATATATTTATTAATGGCTACGTAACAAGGCTTGCTGCAATTTGGCGTCAAGCTGTGTCATCAAAATCTGCTCGGTATTTGGTGTCAATTTGGCGTGAAGTTCTTTCTTCAAGGTTTGCTCGCAATTTGGCACAAATTTGCTGTCGAGCTTTTGTTGGCAAGCCTTGTTCACAATATGGCGCAAATTTGCCGTTGAACTTTTGCTGCCCTGTTTTGCTCGATATTTGGCGTCAATTTGGTGTCAAGTCATGTACACAAGCTTTGCTAGCAAAACACAAGCGTACTGCAGACACAGATCGCACGGAATTTGTCGACAAGTTTTGCGCGTATTTGGTGTCAATTTGATTACAATTTGCTGACAAATTGTTTACTGGATATATATGTATAAAAGTTGCAATTTGTAATACATATATATTTAATAAAATTTTTGTATTATCTACTTATGTAATTACTGTCAGTATGTATTATATACTTATTATTGCTCTTAAATACTAATTGTACTCTATATAGTTATTATCATTTATGTATAATTAAATATTTTTATAAACCAGGATATGAATTCATATTATGAAATAGTACAATTTAATTTTTTTATATCCTTCCTTCTCTTTTCTAAAAAAGACATGTTAAGTCGATTACTCGCATATCTCGAAGTTTATTGTTGCCTCTTTTCCGCAACGTGCTGATTGGTTCTTTCGCTGTGCTAACTTCGTGAGCGGCTGTTATTGCATATTTTAACAGTATGTATGTGTCAAGGAGATTATTCATTTACAATTGTGACGTGATACAATTGTCACATACTGACAATAATATTAATAATGGTAATAATAAATTGTCCATTTCACACTTGCCCCTAAAGTCTTGAACGGGACATAGTTATCAGAAATTACAAAAATCTAAAAAGAGTTTGCATTTAATCGAAATACCATCACTATCAAGTCCTTCGTTTTCTCCTTCAGTTTCTTCTTGGCTTGCTTGGAAATTGCTGTTCCCTAAGAAAAGTGCAGCTTCCTTCGCTAACTCTTCATCTTCCGTTTCATTGAAGATATGTGATTCGCAGGGACTCTCAGAATGGACATCGTGTAAATCAAATAGTGGGGCTGAGGCATTATCAATATCTGTGTTTCTTCTCACAAAAACAGCGTGTTCGGAATGTCTACCAAGGATGTACCATTTCAAACGGTTTCTAAATTCTACGGGCGATGGGTGACTATTTGCTCCTCCCATTGCTCGTAGGTAGGAAAAAAAGTTTTCCAGAATATCCTGGCACAGTTTTCGGGTTATTATGTACTGTGGTTGAAAATTTTTATCTGAGTATTTGTCTTTAATGTACACTAAAAGTTGTTTCAATGAGTTATTAGTCAATAATATGCCTTTTTGAAATGGCATAAGGCATGTTTTATTGACTACTCTCATTTTTAAAATAAATTCGTTCATATTCTCAAGAATTTGATTTTGCTTGTCGAGGTCCACTCCATAAGCACGTAATCCACTATGCTGTCCGAATTTCGATTGAGTATTAAGGATGTCGAACCAATCATTAATTAGTTTCAGCATATTTGACATTTCCTTCCAATTTTCCTTTGACATAAATCCTTTTTTACCACAGTATTCTAAAGCCTTTGCATTACGAAGTGAAAATACTTGGGCCGCTAATTTTGCTCGTTGCCGTTGGAATCCCTTTGCATCAAGATGAGCTCTGCTCAAATTAAATGCAATTTTTAAATTTTGACAATTCAACTCTCTCTGTAGCAACTCTTCCAAAAGAGATGCATCAAGAGTTTGACCATCGAAGTTGAAACCCGAATCAAATAAATTGTTTCTTAATAATTTAATGAGATGGGGTACGTCTGCAAACACAAAAACTTTTAAAGAATTGTCTGCTGGATGTAAAAAAAACATTGCTTTTCTCTACTTTCATATCTTGAAGTTGTTGCATTTGTAGTAATTCCTATATTTAATTGTTTCCATAAACTCATATTTGTAGGACCCATGTCACTTGTCGTGGCCACTACTATATACTCAATTTTATAGAGTACTTCAATTATTTCAAATAGAACGTCTTTGGTCATGGGTTTGGAATATTCATAAAAGATCGGCTGTTTCCATTTCGAAAATAAACCACGAATCATTACCACTTGACACGTCTTGTGTGGTCCATAAATTTGTTGTTCTCGACGTTCTAAATCAACTTTGTTAAAAATATAAATTTCATCGAAAGTTAATACTGCAAGTTTTTGTGCAATTGTTAAATTCTTTCCTTTTATTTCCATTATTTTTAGTGCTTCGTGCAGAATTTCAGGCTTTACCTTAAAATTAGCAACCCAGTTTCGGAGAGTTGTGACACAAGGTAAAGAAATTTTCTGAACTTTGCGCAAATAATTGTAAGCCGTAGCACTTACAGACCGAAGGGCAATAGCTGAGGTAATATCTTCGATTGTCCATTTTATGCGACTTTTCGCGGATACAATTTTCTTCACTTGCCCTGGTGTAAATACAGTATGAAGTATGTCAGCCGCAATCTTTTCTCCAGACTTATGGATATTTTATTCCAGGTCTTTAATCGTGTTGCATTTTTCTTTTAAGTTTGCTTGAAGCTGCATATTGTTGCTTGCAAGCTGCGTATTTTCCTCTCTCAGTTCCTTCACCAACGCCAAAAAAAGTTTAATATTCTCTGGCTTCCTTTCCTGGTCAGCTTCTCGTACAGTTCTAAAAAGTATTGTACAAGAAATAAAATAATATAATAAAAATTTGTTACAATTGTCATATAAAATAAATTTGAAACACAAGGGATGTTTTGTATCAACAAAAATTATAATATTGTTGTTCCGGATTGGGGCGAGTTCACACGCTCTGCGAGCCCTTCGCGACCAATCAAATTGCGCGAGCGCTCGAACATCGACCCGCATATCTATCAAAATCGATTAGCATGGTTCTTCATCCTCGCGTCGCGGCGCCGCCGGAAGCGCTAAGTAGTAAGTAGAGTACGTCTGTAGCCGGCCAGTGAACCACACGTGTCCGTCTCTGCAAAGCCAAAAGTGTCGAACCGGGTGGTGGGCCACGCGACAAGATCTCCGCTCGTTCCGCGACAAGATCTCCGCTCGCGCCGACAGGATCTCAGCTCGTGCCGCGACAACTCTGGCTCGCGTCGACTCGAGATCCGGGCTCGTACCGCGACAAGATTTTCCGCTCGCGCCGCGACAAGATGTCCGCCATAAGCCTGCCATCCCGCGTGTCGTGATAAGACGCCCGCTCGTAACACGATAAAGTGGTTCACCGCGTCGACTCACACTCTCCGTCGTCCCGCGCCCGACAGTATATTTTAAAACGAGACTTCAGTGCTCTTCAGTTAAAAGTTAAGCGCCGTGTTCGGCCGTATTCAATCTCGCCGCGTGCGAGTGATCTGCGTCGTGCTCGACCGTCACTCCCCGCGGGAGAATCGTTCTATCTCGCGAGCTGCGAATGATCTGCGTCGCGCTCGGCCGTCATCCCTCGCGAGAGTTTCCGTGCAACTTCGCGGGTTGCGAGTGATCTGCGCTGCCTTCAGCCGTCCCCCTCGCGAAGTTCAAGTTCAATCTCGCCGAATGTGAGTGATCTGCGCCGCGCTCGGCCGTCACCCTTTGCGAGAGTTTAAGGATAATCTTGCGGGTTGCGAAGGATCTGCGCCGTCGGCCGTCTCCCCTCGCAAGAGAAACCATGATACCACGTTGTGCGGGTAAAGTGCCGTGTTCGGTCGTTTTACCGCGCGCAAGACATTCCGCGATTAGTTCTGTAAGCGCCTCGTGCGCCGTGCGCCGTTATCGGCCATGTTGGTGTAAGACATTCAACGATCATCTCTGTGAGCGCCTCGTGCGCCGTGCGCCGTTCTCGGCCATATTGGTGTAAAGCCGCCGTGTCACCGTTTGACACGGCCATTCGAATAACAAGTGTCAGCAGTGTGGTGTTCACGTGAACGTGTTTGTGACACCTCAGCGAATAAAGACCTTCTCTCACAGTACAAATAATACGAGTTGAATTGACTGAATGTGCTTGTTCCGCGATCCTACGATCCTACCGCGCACCTAAACGGAGCGCGAACCTCCCTACCCCGCACCGCATTGAAACGAGTCTGGCGCCAGCCCAGAGGAGTTTCTGGTTCTTCGAGATGAAACAAACTGGTCCTTCGAGCCGGATGGGGGATCGTACCGGATCAACATCACTACAAACGTATTGACAGTTAGCTGCATACGAGTCAGATCTCCGCTGACAAGGAGCATCAGGCTCGCGCATTGTGACAATCAGTGAAGTGCCGCGGTGAGTTTGCTATCGCGCTATCACGATGGAAGCCGCGCTCGCCCGGCAACATACGAACTTCCATTTAGTATCTCGGGCGCTCATCAATTTTAAGAAGACGGCCAAGGCGAAATACACACCCGCGTCGATAAGGGCACGCATAGCTTCGCTCAAGGAAATCTGGGCGCAGTGTCTTGAGTGCCACGCCGTGCTTCTACAATTGTGCTCCGCAGAAGAAAAGGACACTCTCCCCTACTTTCGAGAACACCAGCTCGACGATCATGACTGCCTCTACCAGGAAACGCTCGACTACATGGCTGACTGTCTGGAGGAGGTGGAGCCATTTGTGAGTCCAAGCAGAACGATGAATTCGACCCTCGCGCACCCCGAAACGTCATCGTTCTCGCTACGCCATCTTCCCCCAATTAAACTACCGCCGTTCTCGGGTAAACCCGACGAATGGGAAACCTTTCGCGATCGCTTTCAAGCACTAATAATCGACAATAGAGAATTATCCGAATTTACTCGCATGCACTTTCTTGTCGCGAGCCTAACCGGAGAGGCTAGTCAAGTTATCGCGCGTATCAAGGTTACCGCAGATAACTTCGCCCTCGCTTGGCGATCATTAAAGACGCGATACGAGAATAGAAGACGATTAGTCGAGATTCATATAGCCGCACTGTACAATCTCCCGATAGTGAGTCGCGAATCAGCTTCCGAACTCCATGCGCTGCGCGATAAGGCGGAGCAAGCGGTGTCAGCGTTAATGAATCTTGACAGAACTCCCGAAGATATCATGAATGATATGTTAGTCTATTTTGTCACGCTAAAACTTGATCCCGCTACGCGTCGAGCGTGGAAGCTGAGGATCGGTGAGAGCGATAAACCACCCGCATATGCAGATTTCGACCGGTTTCTGTCCTCCCGCGCTCTCGCTCTCGAAGAGCTTCATCCGCGGGACTCAACCAGGCTCAATCGTGGCTCGAAAGTTACGAGCGCAACCGCCTCCACGAGTGAGATATCGCCGTGCTCATTGTGTGATCAACCGCACGCTCTATTTAGATGCCCTCAGTTTGCCTCCCAAACCCCGCTTCAGCGACGGGAGTTTGTAAAACAATCACGACGCTGTTTTAATTGCTTGAGTATCGGGCATTCAGTCAACGCATGCAATAGTCGATATTCCTGTCAGAAATGCCAGCAAAAGCATCACACAATGATCCACGTCGATGCGACGAAAACGTCACCCGCTAACGTAGCTACCGTCGCTATCGAGATGCAGCCAGAAACCACCGAGGTATCGAGCGTCGCCGCGTTACCGTCAATCTCAACGGCAGCGGTGCCAATTCCGGTATTGCTTTCCACCGCGAAGGTCACCGTGCGCTCCCCGTCCGGACGAGCGCTAATCGTCAGAGCCTTGCTGGATGGTGGGTCGGAACTGACGTTTATTACGGAAAGAACCGCTCAAACGTTACGCTTAGAGCGTATACGGGCTCATACGTCGACGTCAGGCCTCAACTGCGCTGACACGGGCATATCTCGATCAGCGGCATTGATTCACATTTCCCCACGCGATAGTCTGAATCCGACGTTTACTACAGTCGCGTACATATTGAAATCATTGACTAGATACGCTCCCAGAAACGCTCCATCCACGGTTGAGTGGAAGCATCTCGCGAATTTAAAACTCGCCGATGACGATCCGACGGGCTCGTCTCCGATCGAGCTTATTATCGGATCGGATCTCTACGATAAAATTCTGGTTAACGCAAGACACGGAGCAGCCGGTCAACCAGGCGCGATTCCGACGCACTTCGGTTGGGTGCTCTCGGGAGTCACCTCCATGCAGCATCAATCTTCACACAACCTCCATTCCGTTGTCGCTCTTCATTGCACTCTCGACGAAGAGGTGCGAAAATTCTGGGAGGTCGAAGAAATTCCCTCTCGGTCGTATCTACCTTCCGACGACATACGATGCGAAGAGCACTTTCAGGCGACCCATTCGCACACCGCTGACGGGCGCTATACCGTGCGACTTCCCTTTCGAAGGGGTCCACCAATTGATATCGGGCAGTCTCGGGATATCGCGGAACGACGACTCAAATCGTTGATTCGTCGGCTCGAGGCTCAGCCGGAAGTAAAACGCGAGTACTTCGAATTTCTCACGGAGTACGAGAAACTCGGACACATGAAGGAAGTGCCCCCAGCAGACAGCTCGCAGTCGCAGGTCGTTTACATACCGCATCACCCAGTAATTCGAGAAACAAGCTCCACCACGCGATTGAGAGTCGTGTTCGACGCTTCAAGTCATACGACCAACGGCACTTCTTTAAACTCTCATCTCCTCACCGGTCCAAAACTGCAGACAGATTTATCGTCCGTGTTATTGCGGCGGCGGCAGCACAAGTACGTTTATACGGCGGACGTAGCGAAAATGTATCGTCAGATCTTGGTAGACTCTCGCGATCGAAACTATCAGCGAATTTTATGGATCGACGAAGATCGGAATACGCGAGAGTATCAGTTCCTCACGGTCACATACGGCACCGCGTCAGCGCCATTCCAAGCGCTTCGCGTTAAGGATCAACTCGTCAGCGACGAAGGGAAATCATTCCCCCTCGCGGTCCCTGTATTGACGGACGACATCTACGTCGATGATGTCTTGTTCGGAGCGGACGATGTGTTTCGACTAAGTCAGATTCGTGATCAGGTGTGTGGCCTTTTGAGGAGGGGCGGTTTCGAGTTGAGAAAATGGGCGAACAACAAAGCAGAGCTTCTTTCACATATTCACTCAGGAGACCACGGTCTGGCTTGTAATAAAGTCTTGACGGCCGACGACCGCCTAACGATACTTGGAATTACGTGGAATCCCGCTCGCGACACCTTTCAATTCAATGTGACTTTGCCCAGCGCTGTTCCGAGTACAAAGCGCGCTATTTTATCGACGATCGCGAGGCTGTTCGACCCTCTCGGATGGGTTACGCCAGTAATCCTTGCCGCAAAGGTTTTCCTCCAACAATTATGGCGTACGAAATTGGATTGGGATGAAACACTCCCCGAGCATGCCTTAAGACGGTGGGAGGTAATCTACAACGCACTCCCTCATCTCCAAACCTTCGCGCTCGCGCGTTGGACGGGTCTCGACTCCGATACCGCGCACATAGAAATACACGGATTTTCCGACGCGTCCACCGTCGCTTATGCCGCGGTCGTTTATTTGCGTGTGACCGCCGCTTCTGGAAGGATTACAACTACGTTGCTGATCGGTAAATCGAAGGTCGCGCCGATAAAGCCACTCACGGTACCCCGCTTGGAGTTGTCCGCTGCACTCTTGTTGGCCCGTCTTGTCGAGTTCGCGCGCGATTCTCTCAAACTGAAAGCGGCCCGGTGTCATTGTTGGACCGATTCAACCGTCACTCTCGCGTGGCTTAACAAGCATTCCTCTCAGTGGAAGACATTCGTCGCGCATAGGGTCGCCGATATCCAAAAACGAGTGCCGGACGCCCAGTGGCATTACGTCCCTACACGCGAAAATCCCGCCGATTGCGCGTCGCGGGGCCTGCTCGGGACCGAGCTGCAGTCGCACGATCTGTGGTGGAACGGTCCATCTTGGCTGTCGCTTACTCCCTCAGAGTGGCCTAACAGTGAAGCGCCTCCAGTCGACGAAGGTCAGCTCGAGGCCAAATCTCTCGTAACGCTCTTAACTCCGTCCTCTGATTCGTCGTCTCTCGCGTTGCGCTACTCCTGGTGGCCAAGGCTCGTGCGCGTCACCGCCTATCTCCAGCGATTCATCGCTCAATGCAGGCAAAGAATTCACAAGCGCAACGACGACATCCCGTGCTCACGCTCAATCACAGCCGACGAATTCCGAAGAGCACGCGACTTCTGGCTAAGAACCGTCCAAGCAGAAGTCTTTCCTACCGAGTTAACGTTACTTCGACAAGGAAAGACGCTTCCTTTGAACAGCCCGATCTCATCCTTACACCCGTATCTCGATTCGGATGAATTAGTTCGAGTGGGCGGAAGGCTCGAACATTCTCCGCTTTCATTGAACTTTAAACATCCTATATTATTAGCCGCTCACCCGATCGTCACGTTAATCGTACGCTATACGCATTTAATTTCGCTGCACGCCGGCACGCAGCTCACATTAACGAACCTACGACAAGAATTCTGGATTCTGCGATCCAGAAGTGTGGTTAAGTCAATTATTTGTCGGTGCGTGGTCTGTGCGAGGCAAAGAGCAAATACGCCGTCACAACTCATGGGTCAGTTGCCTTCTGACCGGGTCTCAGCTCCAACGCGAGCGTTTCTCCACTGCGGAGTGGACTACGCGGGTCCGGTCGCCACTCGTGCTTCCGCCGGTCGCGGAATCACGTCTCGTAAGGCGTATATAGCGGTCTTTGTCTGCCTCGCTTCTCGAGCGATACACCTCGAGCTCGTCAGCGACTATTCCACTCCCGCGTTCTTAAACGCATACACTCGATTCTGTGCTCGACGGGGCCTTCCTGAAGTCGTCTACTCAGATAACGGCACGACGTTTGCAGGCGCCGATAAGGAATTAACTCGAACATATTTAACCGCCATTCGCGATACAGACTTCCTTAATAAAATATCGTCTGATCGAGTCTCCTGGAAATTCATCCCGCCTCACGCTCCACATTTCGGCGGCTTGTGGGAGGCCGGAGTGAAAAGTGTGAAGCATCACTTACGACGCGTACTCGGGCCTCACACGCTGACGTTCGAAGAATTCACGACGCTCCTGTGTCGCATCGAAGCGTGCCTCAATTCGCGACCTCTCGCGCCGTTGACCGACTCGCTCGATGAGTACGAGGTACTCACACCCGGCCATTTTTTGATCGGGTCAGCGCTTACGACCAGTCCCGAGCCCTCCGTTCTCCGTGTAAACGAGAATCGACTTTCGCGATGGCAAGTAGTGCAAAGCATTACGGAGCGTTTCTGGAAGGTCTGGCAGACCGACTACATTAACACGCTGCAACAGCGAAAGAAGTGGCGTTCTGAGCAACCGTCGATTCAGTCTGGCTCTATTGTCTTGATTAAGAATCAGCTACTCCCTCCATGCAGATGGGAACTCGGTAGGGTCACTCACTGTCACGCGGGCTCTGACGGACTTGTCCGCGTTGTATCGGTTAAAACTGCGCATTCCGAGTATAAGCGTCCTATCACAAAGTTGTGTTTGCTTCCCATCGAGATTGAGTCGACAACGGATCGTGTCACTCAACCCCGATCCCAGTCACGTTAGATATAAGGCCCCTGTAAAGATTCCGTTTAGTTGTAACGTTCCATTTAGTTCTAAGATTCCGTTTAGTTGTAACGTTCCATTTAATTTTGAGATTCCGTTTAGTTGTAACGTCCCGCCTTGCTGTAAAGTTCCGCGTAGTTTAAAGTTCCATGACCGAGTTGTAATGTCGACTCGCGTTTCACCTAAATCGCGTTAGTTGAGTACTCAATTTCAATCCGCAACTTTCAAGCCACGTGTCATTGTGCCACGCCAATTCGATGTGCATTAAGTAATGGCGTTAAGTTTAAGTTGCGTTTAAGTTAAGACATAATTGCGTTACGATTGAGCCGCATAAAGTTAAGTTGCGTAATCTAGCCCAAGACGAGATGCCATGGCGGGCGGCACAGCCCCAGGCATTCTCGTTTGCTATCGCGAACTCTCTCCTCAGTCCGTGCGGCCGCACCCCTCGAAGCGTGGTTCAGCCAAATTCTCCGCTCGCGCCGACAGAATCTCAGCTCGTGCCGCGACAAGTCTAGCTCGCGTCGACACGAGATCCGCGCTCATACCGCGACAAGAATTAAATTTTTCGAAACGAACGTTTCGAGGCGGGCGGTATGTTCCGGATTGGGGCGAGTTCACACGCTCTGCGAGCCCTTCGCGACGGATGAAGAGGCGCTACCGCGATCCCGTTCTTATCGGCTGCGTGCGCGATTCCAGGAGCGCCTCGCGACCAATCAAATTGCGCGAGCGCTCAAACATCGACCCGCATATCTATCAAAATCGATTAACATGGTTCTTCATCCTCGCGTCGCGGCGCCGCCGGAAGCGCTAAGTAGTAAGTAGAGTACGTCTGTAGCCGGCCAGTGAACCACACGTGTCCGTCTCTGCAAAGCCAAAAGTGTCGAACCGGGTGGTGGGCCACGCGACAAGATCTCCGCTCGTTCCGCGACAAGATCTCCGCTCGCGCCGACAGGATCTCAGCTCGTGCCGCGACAACTCTGGCTCGCGTCGACCGAGATCCGGGCTCGTACCGCGACAAGATTTTCCGCTCGCGCCGCGACAAGATGTCCGCTATAAGCCTGCCATCCCGCGTGTCGTGATAAGACGCCCGCTCGTAACACGATAAAGTGGTTCACCGCGTCGACTCACACTCTCCGTCGTCCCGCGCCCGACAGTATATTTTAAAACGAGACTTCAGTGCTCTTCAGTTAAAAGTTAAGCGCCGTGTTCGGCCGTATTCAATCTCGCCGCGTGCGAGTGATCTGCGTCGTGCTCGACCGTCACTCCCCGCGGGAGAATCGTTCTATCTCGCGAGCTGCGAATGATCTGCGTCGCGCTCGGCCGTCATCCCTCGCGAGAGTTTCCGTGCAACTTCGCGGGTTGCGAGTGATCTGCGCTGCCTTCAGCCGTCCCCCTCGCGAAGTTCAAGTTCAATCTCGCCGAATGTGAGTGATCTGCGCCGCGCTCGGCCGTCACCCTTTGCGAGAGTTTAAGGATAATCTTGCGGGTTGCGAAGGATCTGCGCCGTCGGCCGTCTCCCCTCGCAAGAGAAACCATGATACCACGTTGTGCGGGTAAAGTGCCGTGTTCGGTCGTTTTACCGCGCGCAAGACATTCCGCGATTAGTTCTGTAAGCGCCTCGTGCGCCGTGCGCCGTTATCGGCCATGTTGGTGTAAGACATTCAACGATCATCTCTGTGAGCGCCTCGTGCGCCGTGCGCCGTTCTCGGCCATATTGGTGTAAAGCCGCCGTGTCACCGTTTGACACGGCCATTCGAATAACAAGTGTCAGCAGTGTGGTGTTCACGTGAACGTGTTTGTGACACCTCAGCGAATAAAGACCTTCTCTCACAGTACAAATAATACGAGTTGAATTGACTGAATGTGCTTGTTCCGCGATCCTACGATCCTACCGCGCACCTAAACGGAGCGCGAACCTCCCTACCCCGCACCGCATTGAAACGAGTCTGGCGCCAGCCCAGAGGAGTTTCTGGTCCTTCGAGATGAAACAATTGTTAATGTTTATATCTCACACAAATGTGAAGATAATATTATGAAATATATACAATAATTACTGTTGATGTAGTTTGTAAGTAAAAAAAAATTAAAAACAGATTTACTAAAAAAAATTTCTGCGATATCTATCATTAAAGAGCAGCATAATAATCGAATTGATACATACTCTTGTCCAGAGTCGATAATTTCCATTGGTGCATGCTCTTCCGTTGTACTTGCATTTACAGCACATGGATCAGTGATGATATCCGATATCGTGTATGGAGTACGTTCCGGGATAGCGTCTTTTTCAATACTGTTCTTTGTACAACCAACAAGTTCTGCATAAGTTGGTATTCCGGAACTGTAAACGTTACAAAAAATGCACTGTTATGGTATGTGAAATATATGTCAATAGAATTTTACATCAAAATCAACTTTCAAACTCAAGTTTTCAACTCAATGTCAATCTTGAATTCAAAAGTATATCGCATTCAAGCTTCGAAATTTACATCAAACTTTACATCATTTTGTAATTGTACAGGAAACTTGAGCTTTGAATTATACATTAAAATCTAATTATAAGGGCCAATTTCACCAACCACGGTTAGCTTAATCGACGGTTAAAGTTAGCAAGATTGACCAATAGAAAGCAGGGTGGATTCATTTCTATTGGTCAATCCTGCTAACTTTAACCGTCGGTTAAGCTAACCGTGGTTGGTAAAATTGGATCTAAGAATGTTACATTAAAATCTATATTTAACTTCTATATAAAAATCTAATGTCTAATTCAAGTTTCCATCTCTAATTGAAATTCGAATCTAAAACAAAGTCGAACTCAGGTTTCGAGCTCTATTTTTCAATGCTACATCGAACTGTATTTTTCAATCTCATAAATATATTTTGTATTGTAAATCGAAATCAATTTTTCATTCTTACCGAACTAATTTCTGTGAAGGTTCTACACCATTACTGTCATAAGATTTCTCAAATGGATACAATCGCTTGTGTTTATCATTTGATAAATTGAGAAATTCTGTTGGTATCGATCCTTTTTTGAGGCGACGTTTTACATGTGGTTCAATACCTTTGGAACGCGGTTTGATCATTCGTTCCTCGAAGCAGTTTAACTGAAAATGTACCTCGCATATTCTTTCTGAAAGTAATTTTAATAAAAATTACTTTATTGTATTAAGAAATTTAGGTTATGAGCGTTAGGTTATGAGGTTATATAACATAATTTAATAATAATAATTATACAATTTAATAATAATAATAGCAATATAATAACATATTTTAATTACCATTTTTATCTTTGTATCCCTTATTTTTTTGACAAGCTTCCAACCATTTCGATCGCAAATCCGGATCTTGGGGAAATGTATAAATTAAGTCGTTTTATTTCGACCCAACTGGCCAATTGATACAAGATTGCACGACGTTTCGACCGAGTTCCGGTCCTTATCAAGTGCTATTAATTCATATTACACCGATCCGCATAACGAAATTAATTGCCTCGCTGACGTGGTGTCCTGACAACGTCAAGACAAGCGCAAACTAAACAAAAGAGAGAAATACATTTAACAATAGAAAACCTCTACAAAATCCGTATGTCACGCCAGTCAGAAACAATAAAATCAATTAAAACTGTAAAATTAGTCAAAAGCTTACAATTCCTATGCGTTCCAAAACAAACGGTGAAATCAAAACGTCACTAGCCATATCGAGGCACAACGTCCGTACAGTAAGACGGTCAAAATCGAAATGAGGTTGTCGACGTAATCCGCGAATGGCAGACAGCGCTCTGGTGGAAAAAGAGCGGAGCCGAATATACAGAGCCGACTAAGTAATACCGATGACACGGTTATAAATAGATGGTAGGCTCTCTGTATCATTTTGTAGATTGATTGTGCAATCATGCTTTTTAATGAAAAACATTTCGGATATTTCTCTTTTTTTGAAATGTTTTTCTTTGTGTAAAATTTTTGGATGCTGCCACTTGAAATCATGATTGTGTGTAAGACGGTGTTTGCTCACAACAGAATGATTATCTACATTTTTTCTAATATCACATCGATGTTCTTTGATGCGTGTCTCTAAATGCCTTTTTGTCTGGCCAATATATACCGCATCACAATTTGCACAATCAATCTTATACACCAACTCGGTCTGACTGAGGAAGGGCAAGGATGCGTTGCCGAATCTCAGTCAGACCGAGTTGGTGTATAAGATTGATTGTGCAAATTGTGATGCGGTATATATTGGCCAGACAAAAAGGCATTTAGAGACACGCATCAAAGAACATCGATGTGATATTAGAAAAAATGTAGATAATCATTCTGTTGTGAGCAAACACCGTCTTACACACAATCATGATTTCAAGTGGCAGCATCCAAAAATTTTACACAAAGAAAAACATTTCAAAAAAAGAGAAATATCCGAAATGTTTTTCATTAAAAAGCATGATTGCACAATCAATCTACAAAATGATACAGAGAGCCTACCATCTATTTATAACCGTGTCATCGGTATTACTTAGTCGGCTCTGTATATTCGGCTCCGCTCTTTTTCCACCAGAGCGCTGTCTGCCATTCGCGGATTACGTCGACAACCTCATTTCGATTTTGACCGTCTTACTGTACGGACGTTGTGCCTCGATATGGCTAGTGACGTTTTGATTTCACCGTTTGTTTTGGAACGCATAGGAATTGTAAGCTTTTGACTAATTTTACAGTTTTAATTGATTTTATTGTTTCTGACTGGCGTGACATACGGATTTTGTAGAGGTTTTCTATTGTTAAATGTATTTCTCTCTTTTGTTTAGTTTGCGCTTGTCTTGACGTTGTCAGGACACCACGTCAGCGAGGCAATTAATTTCGTTATGCGGATCGGTGTAATATGAATTAATAGCACTTGATAAGGACCGGAACTCGGTCGAAACGTCGTGCAATCTTGTATCAATTGGCCAGTTGGGTCGAAATAAAACGACTTAATTTGAAATATTTGCTGGCGACGGAAATTGTTTTGTTTATTTATCGCACACCTTGGACCAGAAAAATGGTGTTTCATCGTGACGAAGGATTTTTTGTAAACATCACCAGACGGTTTGGACGGAAGACTACGTTATTATTGAAGTCCTGGAGAAAGATCAAACTCAAGGCTATCTCCACTAATCAACAACTAAGATTTTTGCTTCGCTGTCGAAGATTTGATGTCTTACCTCCACACTTACACCGGCTGAAGTTAAATATCGAATTACATAGTAACAGGGTAAAACACGAGTTTACTCTTTTCAAGAAGCGCATACAGACAAAATTCCTCAATTTTGAAATTAATGACGCTAACGTTAATTTATGTTTTTTGCGTTCCAAGATTACTAGAATGGAGAACCAACTCCGTGCGCTCTTGCCCGGTCATGTTGTCGACAACTTTTTCTATGCTAACAACGATCATTTTGATACATATAACCAAAAAATACAAAGAAAACTTATTAATAAATTTAACTCAGTTATAGCTACACAAAACCCAGTTATTAATTCGTTAACGAATTTTGATTACAAAAAATGGATTATCAATATCAGCAACAAACAAATCCCGGACAGAGTGCTGAGGTTTCTTAGTCTGGGCGATAGATTCGCTCTACCGGTTGACAATAATGACCGGAGGGATCGCATGGATTCGGTTGTTGACATAATTAAAAACTTTGAATTTAATGTTCACCAGATTTCTGACGATATTGTTGACGAAGCGCGCAACCGTATTTCGAATTCGTTGTTTAAGTTCTTGCGAACTAATAAGCATAAAAATTGTATAGAGAAGTTTATATTGCAAGAATTTAGATTTTGTAAGAGGTTCCTCCGCAACAACGATGATGTCTTTGTTACTAAGGCAGACAAGGGCCAAGTTACCGTGATCATGGAAAAAAGTACGTACGTCAATAAGATGACTGACTTACTTAACGATAGTTCCACATACAAAAAATTAAAAAGTAATCCTATAAGAAAAATAACATCAAAAATCAACGAAGTGGCGAAGTCTTGGTTTAACATGGGCATCATCAATGAGAAAGTTTTTAGACATTTAAATTGCACTAATGGGAATCTCCCGCGTTGTTACGGGCTCCCGAAGATTCATAAAATTGGCTCACCATTACGTATAATTGTTTCCACTTTAGGCAGTCCGCTCTATAATATCGCCAGTCGTTTACACAACACCCTAGAAAAATCTGTTCCTAAGCCTGAATCATATGTTAAGGATAGTTGGTCCTTTGTGGAATTAATTAGAGGAGTAAGAGTGGGGGATGGTGACGTTTTAATTTCGTTAGATGTAACTTCTCTTTTCACTAACGTACCTAAAGATCTCGTTTTGAAAGCGATTGAAAAGAGATGGAATTACATCACCACAAAAACCGATCTTAGCCTCCCACAATTCTTGAGTGTTGTAGATTTAATCCTCAGTTCTACCAGTTTTATGTTCAACGGCCAATTTTACGAACAGATCTTCGGAAGCCCGATGGGGTCTCCTCTCTCCCCCATCTTGGCTGACATGGTCATGGAGGATTTAGAGGGGCACTGTATGCAGCGGCTTAGCTTCGGGATATCCTTCTTCAAACGATATGTGGACGATATTTTCGCAGTTGTTCCCAAGTCGGGTATTGATGAATTATTGGATAGTTTCAACAATTACCACGATAGACTGAAATTCACTTACGAAATGGAAAGCAATGGTAAATTGAGTTTCCTTGATACCACGGTTATTCGCGAGGGAGACTCATTGCTCACAAATTGGTTCCGTAAACCAACTTTCTCGGGCCGGTATATAAATTATTTTTCAAACCACCCTATGAAATATAAAATTAACATGGTAAGGAACTTGGTTGATCGGGCGATTCTTTTATCCGACGCGCGGTTTCACAATTCGAACATTAGTGAGATAAAAAAGATCCTTATAAATAATTGTTACCCGAAGAAAGTTGTTGATAAATTTGTTAATGTCCGGCTTGGTGAATTGCGAAATCGTAACAACAACGGTCCTGCCAGTAGCGAAGTGGCCCAAGATCCGCGAAAGTGCATTACTGTACCTTACATAAAGGGCCTTAGCGAAAATATTGGCCGTACAATGCGAGACATGAATTTTAGAGTTCTTCATACCATCCCGAAGAGACTGGATTCTGTCATTAGGAAGGGCAAGGATGCGTTGCCGAATCTCAGTCAGACCGAGTTGGTGTATAAGATTGATTGTGCAAATTGTGATGCGGTATATATTGGCCAGACAAAAAGGCATTTAGAGACACGCATCAAAGAACATCGATGTGATATTAGAAAAAATGTAGATAATCATTCTGTTGTGAGCAAACACCGTCTTACACACAATCATGATTTCAAGTGGCAGCATCCAAAAATTTTACACAAAGAAAAACATTTCAAAAAAAGAGAAATATCCGAAATGTTTTTCATTAAAAAGCATGATTGCACAATCAATCTACAAAATGATACAGAGAGCCTACCATCTATTTATAACCGTGTCATCGGTATTACTTAGTCGGCTCTGTATATTCGGCTCCGCTCTTTTTCCACCAGAGCGCTGTCTGCCATTCGCGGATTACGTCGACAACCTCATTTCGATTTTGACCGTCTTACTGTACGGACGTTGTGCCTCGATATGGCTAGTGACGTTTTGATTTCACCGTTTGTTTTGGAACGCATAGGAATTGTAAGCTTTTGACTAATTTTACAGTTTTAATTGATTTTATTGTTTCTGACTGGCGTGACATACGGATTTTGTAGAGGTTTTCTATTGTTAAATGTATTTCTCTCTTTTGTTTAGTTTGCGCTTGTCTTGACGTTGTCAGGACACCACGTCAGCGAGGCAATTAATTTCGTTATGCGGATCGGTGTAATATGAATTAATAGCACTTGATAAGGACCGGAACTCGGTCGAAACGTCGTGCAATCTTGTATCAATTGGCCAGTTGGGTCGAAATAAAACGACTTAATTTGAAATATTTGCTGGCGACGGAAATTGTTTTGAAATGTATAAAATACTACTTTTTTATTGAAGACATGAGACGTCCGATTTTTGCAATTGTTTACAAAACATTTTGGCATGATGTCCGAAATAATAATAAACTATATAACACTATACGTAACGTAACGTACACTATAAATTTTCAGTACTTGCAGTCAATAACGAAACGCAGCCTATATATCGCTGAGCACAGCTGAGCATTAAATACATATATATCAATCATATGATCATGGTGGATTTGCAGAATGGGTAAAATCTGATTGGTTGACTACTCCCCACCACTTTCGGACGACTGCGCATCTTCCGGAATGTCTCACCTTCTATACTTCCATCATGATCGCGAGGAAGACGTTGGCGATGAGCGCGCCCGTGCTTGCGCAAGCTGCCGCGTCGCTCCGGCCGGTCGTATCCGGTCGATGCTGCCATCTAATCGGATGGCGCAACGTGAACGGAATCTCGAACAGATACAGTGAAAAGATTTTTCCTCGATTTGACCTTTACAGTATAGATTTTTGCACCATGGCGAGACTCTAAACAAAAAAATAATAATTTTTATTAATGTGGTTATAAAAACAAAATAACATATTTTTTCATTTAATTTAATTTTTATAATAATATATGTTTTATATAAATACTAGTTTATATTGCAACTTACATGCGGAACTGTGAGTACTCTTTTAGAAGATAAATGATTTAAATCCTCTACGAGTTCTTTGATTTGAGATTTTTTATTAATAGCCTAAAAAAATTAATATTATCTCTTCTCTCTATTTCTTTTTCTCTTGTATATAATATAAAAATTTAAAATACTTGATTATCTCTTAATTATCTCTAAAACGAACTTTTTTCAGATTTATTTAAAAATGGTAGAAGTGCAGCAGCCAAGTGTGCCTGTTTACTTTGGAAACAATTTTTCACGATAGCGGTGAAGTCTAATTCGTGTGCCACGGGACACGAATATAGCAGACAAATCGCCTCTATGCAATTATCAATTTTCTCCAGATTCGGATTTATGTCCATCTCACCGAACGGTTCAGAGATAATCAATTGCCATCCCGTTTTGTAACCGTTACAATTCACAATGACACTTTTATTTCGTAATTGCAATAAAACTTTCTTTAAGTCGCTCACCTAAAAATACACGTTTAATAAGTTTTTGAGGTATAAGAGAATATCTCTTGATAATTCATGATTTACATAAAATCGATACCATTCGCAATTTCGTCATCTGACTCAAAGTATCGTCCCAGAGTAGGACATCGTTGATTTCAAACTCAATACAAATCTGCGCTATAACAGAAAGAGCATAGGGCAAGTGACGCTGACTTTTCCATAATATCTGCACAAGCTCTCGTTTACAACATGTGTCAAACGTATCAACGCTGTAACATAATCCTAAAGATTCCAATTTGCCGGCGTACTGTAACGATTTCATATACTTTCTTAGTAGGTAAGCTAAGAGAGTTCTACTCCGAAAATCTGAGAGAGGGTGAGGGGAGGGGGAAACCGCGTTATTCGGGCGCCGCGGGGAGGGGGAGGGGGAAACCGCGTTTTCCGGCGCCGCGGGGCGAGGGGGTCCGCGTTTTCCGGCGCCGCCGCGGAGTCCGCGTGCAACGGCCACGCCGGTCCACGTGACGTCACACGCTCCCGCTCGCGTTATCTCTTCCTCGCTCCCGTCCTCCGGTCGCGCGCGTCTTCTCGTTCGCGCGGTCTCTTTCCCTCGCGCGTTCTCGCTCGCTCCCGGCCCCCGGTCGCGCGCGTCTTCTCGTTCGCGCGCGGTTCCTCCCGCGCCCCGGCCCCCGTTTGCGCGCCCGACTCCCGGTCCCCGTTCGCGTTATCTCTCCCTCGCGCGTGTCTCTTTCCCTCGCGCGTTCTCGATCAGAAATTATGCGAAAACTACTAAATAAAGATAGCTTAACAAAAGGGAACGGTAAATAAAAAGGAAATTTTTTAACCATATTATATGCATTTATTTATCATGTAGCGCATTATACACAATAGTATCCAAAGCGTACGCTAATAATTCACAATCAATAATAGAATTTTTATCAAATCGCACGCCTTATCAGCGATACGATCAGAGCAATTGCGGACAATGAAACCATGGCAAGATAAATTTATATTTATATTGAGAAGTGGTAAAATCTCTTCCGTCAGGAAAAGAATGTAAAAAATTGTTAATAAGGGTATTCTCATTTAAAAGATTTTTAAAATATATATTTTGCAGGATTTTTTTATAGGGAAACGAAGAAACCATATTATATAGATACATTTATTTGTAATGTAGCGCATTGTACATGGTCCACTCGCCAAGATACAGATCCATCATCTTTCCAACAAAAAATGATTAAGCATTTTTTATATTTATACAATGACACGTGCAAAACTGCAAATTTTGCAAATTTTGCAAATAGCGTCGATGTATGGCTGCTGCTGGCGCGTAGAGGGGTCCGCGGAGAGAGGGGGAACCGCGTTCGCGGTTTCAGACGCCGTGCCGCGGGTAGGGAGTCTGCGTGCAACGGCCGCGTCAGTAAGCGGTGAAAGGGGATCCGCGGTGAAAAGGGTCCGCGTGACGTCACACGGCACGCTCGCGTTATCTCCCCCTCGTAGATGTTTTCCCCGTCCCCCGTTTTCTCGTTCGCGCGCGTCTCTCGCTCCCGTCACCCGTTATCTCTCCACCGTTCGCGCGTCTTCTCGTTCGCGTTCACATATTTTTTATTTAAATTTAATATTATATATACATTTAAATATCTTCTAATATTTCAGTTGGTTAAAAATGTTTAACAAATCTACATTTATTAAGTATCTATATTTAATACAATTTATATTTTAAATATTAATTATATTTTAAACATTATTTTTATTATAATTTTTTAGGAAGTAACATATCTGTTATATTTGCGATTTAAATAGCATAGAAGAAAATGATAAATTTATCTCTGACAGCTCCTACGTACGTTATAAGCATAAAGTTCGAGTTCCGCATTAATTATTCGAAGTCATACAGTGTAATATGGGAATGTTGCGGGAACAGGGACAGAAAGCTAGTCAAACATAGTATAAATTTTCACTAAAGGTTCTTTAGAATAGTTTATTGTAGTAGTTCATTAGCAGTACAGAACAGTAGGTAAGCTAGGCCGGTTCTAAATGAGTTCGTGTGCGTGCGTGTATGTGTGATATCACGTGTATGTGTGTGCGTGTGTGTGTGTGTGTGTGTGTGTGTGTGTGTGTGTGTGTGTGTGTGTGTGTGTGTGTGTGTGTGTGTGTGTGTGTGATATCGGGTTACACACGGGTGTCGGATTTTGTGGCCGAGGGGGGGTCCGCGTTTTTCGGGGCGCCGCGGGGAGGGGGAGGGGGAATCGCGTTTTTGACGCCGCGGGAGAACCGCGTTTTCGGGGAACCGCGTTTTCCGGCGCCGCGGAGGGGGAGAGGGTCCGCGTTTTCGGGATCCGCGTGCAACGGCCGCGTGACGCGCTATCTTCTCCGTTCTCGCTCCCGACCCCCGTTCGCGTGGTCCCTCTCGCTCCCGGCCCCCGTTCGCGCGCGTTCTCTTTCGCTCACGTTGTCGCTCGCAGCCGGCCCCTGTTCGCGTTATCTCCTCCGTTCTCGCTCTCGGCCCCCGCTCGCGCGCGTCTTCTCGTTCGCATTCTTTTTCCCCCGTTCGCGCGGTCCCTCTCGCTCCCGGCCCCGTTATTTCTCCCCTGTTCGCGCGGTCTTCTTACCTATCCTCCCGCCCACATCATCTTTCACATGTCATCTTCATCATTTGCCTATTATTGCGTAATAATATAATGAGATAATTAACTCTCGACTGCGCTTTAGAATCATCGCAGATATTTTTTCTGCGATCTTAAAAAATGCAAGTTTGCATTTCAGCCAAGCGTCACTGCTGCAGGGTGACCACCACCACAATCTACATATACGTTAAATGCGTTATTGTTTTCAAGAACACGTCGCGACATGTCTCGCGATGATTTCATCGAACACGTGCAAAACTGCAAATTTTACAATTTTGCATAAGTCAATGGCGCGTTATTGTTTTCAAGAACATGTCGCGACGTGTTTCGCGATGATTTCATCGAACACGTGCAAAACTGCAAATTTTGCAAATAGCGCCGATGTACGGCTACTAAGATGAAATTAGATACGCAAACGATGCATCATTAGTAGAATATAAAATGACGAATCTGGGGGATACGCTCAGTAGTCGAGAATTGGTAGTCGCGAGTGCAACAAATTGTGTTAGCAAGAGGAACATGGAGCAGGAGTTGTTGGAGCAATCCACCCTGTTAAATTCGCGGGAAGACTTTGCCGCGTGGGAGCAACGATGCGACGAGTTTATCGAATCGTTGGAAGAACAAAGCCGAATTAAACGGCCACGATTATCGATCGGTCTCAAACAATCGTTGGTTGCTTGCATCGCGCGACTCGAAGGTTTGAAAGACTCGGTACGTCAACGTTTCGTGCATGTGGGTGCGGGATACAGTGCGGGTGAGACAGGACTCAGATAGCGCGAGATAGATACGGCTTTTGAAAGCCGTATACTGACCGGTGCGGTAATAAATTCCAAACACATCGACCCTCTCTCAAAAATGCGAGGGACATGGTACACGATCGTGTGCGGAACGTCATGCAACGACACGACAGTGTAAAAATAAACACAATATGCTCGGGGGGCGGTGGAGCCGTCCCCGGATTTGCGATAAGCGTGACTCGAAGGACCAGGGGAGGTGTGTAATGCCTCCCCAAAGCGAATAGAAAGCGAGAATCGATGTAAAAGGCATGCGACTCACCGTTCGGGATGCCGTCGTCTCCTCGAGGATCCGTCTCGTGCAAGCTCGTGGTGGCACGTGCAGCAAGGCAGCGGGCAAAGGCAGGCAGCAAGCAAATAGCGGGCAAGCAAGGCAGGCAGCAAAGCAAGCAAGCACGGAAGGCCGTCGATCTGGCGAACCTTCTGGATCTCGGAATCCGACGGTATAGCGTAGTGCGTGTGCACCCCGAGACGTGTTAAACGAAGGACTTCTTGTGATAGAGTGTTCGTGCTCCGGCGCTGTAAGTGTCGGGAGCGGGAGTACTTGCTCTCCGTTAGACGGGTGCCCTCGTGGGGTGAACGAGGGCAGCACCGATTGGTGAGTCGCGGAAACATCGATTACGCGTGTCGATCGCGATCCGCCGACGTTTCGCGCGAGTCCCGAAATACGTTAAACGAGAGATAATCAAAATAGTATGTACATAACTAAACTAAGGAAAACTATATATACAATTTGGCGAGCGCCAAACATACCGCCCACCAAAATACAACGTGTTGTATTTTAAAATTTAAACGGTGACAGTCGCCTGTGGAACGGTGCCCATTGGTAGGGGGCACAATTTCACAAGGGGACGCACGACCGAGCCATCCGCCACCCGCACCGTGGCGACACGTGAGACGCCATCGCTACCCGAGTGTAGCGCCTCCACGCGTCCACGTTTCCAACGTAACGGGGACATGTTGGCGTCCTTGATGAGGACCAGCGAGCCGACAGCGATCTGATTCACGGAGTTCAACCATTTGGGACGCTGTTGGAGCGTGTTGAGATACTCCTGGTGCCAGCGTTTCCAGAAGTCCTGGTGGATTCGCTGAATGAGCTGCCATCGACTCAGACGATTAACAGGCACGGGAGTCACGTCGTGCGTGGGAACGGATACCAAGGGCTCCATGGTAAGGAAATGCCCCGGGGATAGGACCTCGAGGTCTGACGGATCGGTACTCACGGGGCAGAGGGGACGAGAGTTCAAGACGGCCTCGATTTGTGCGAGAACCGTAGTAAACTCCTCGATCGTCAAGACTTGGTCGCCCACCACTCGTCGCAGGTGGGTTTTGAAAGACCGGACGCCCGACTCCCAGAGGCCCCCGAAGTGGGGCGCTGAGGGAGGATTGAATGTCCACTTGATTCTCTCTCGCTCCGCCGCGAGGCTCATGTGAGTCTCGAGTTCGCGCGCGGCCCCCACGAAATTAGTGCCGCAGTCGCTATAAAGGAGCGAGCAGCGTCCGCGTCGCGCCACGAATCGTTGCAACGCAGCTAGGAATGAATCCGTAGACAACGAAAGTACTACCTCCAGGTGAATAGCTTTGATTGCGAAGCAGACGAACAAACAGACATATGCTTTGAAGGAGGAGACTCCGCGGGCTCGACGGGTGACCAACGAGAATGGTCCCGCGAAATCGACTCCTGTAATCGAGAATGGCTTGACCTGACTGACTCGCTCAGCCGGCAGGGTCGCCATGAAAGGTGGAGTAGCGCGAGGATTGGCTCGGAAACACTTATGGCATCGCGAAAGCACACGTCGAATTGCGCGGTGTACTCCGAGAATCCAAAACCTGCGAGCCAATAAGTACTGCATCGCGCGTCTACCCGGGTGGAGGTGAGCGCAGTGCATCTGCTCGATCACGAGCTCCGTGAGTCGATGTTTGCTAGGTAGGAGTGCGGGGTGCTTGTTCTCGAACGGCAGCGCTGACTGCACGAGTCTACCGCCCACCCTGAGGACGCCCGAGGGATCGAGAAAGGGAGCGAGCTTGAGAAGAGGCTTAGGAATCCCCTTCCCGACCCTAAGCCGGTCTATTTCCTCTCGGAATGCATCCGCTTGCACTAATTTTACTATGATCAGTAGTGCGGAATGCAGCTCGAGCTGATCAATGGCCAAGGACGCGTGAGTCGACTTGACGCGAAACCTATTTACAAAGCGAAACATATACGCGATTATTCGACAGATTTTGTCTAACGACGAGAATTTATCCAATAACGTATAAACCACGTCGGGTGAATCGAGCGCGACAAGAACCGCGATTCGTTCCTCCTCCGTAGGAAGAATATCTAAACGAGAGGTAGGTTCATTTTGGGGCTCGAAGTGCACGAGCCATTCGGGGCCCGTCCACCACATCGTATTAGCTACCAGATCTCGGGGATAAAGTCCGCGGGAGCAATGATCCGCCGGATTGGATTCCGTATTGACGTAGCCCCAAGCAGAGACCGGAAGTTTCTCTTGAATAAGAGCGACACGGTTGCGAACAAATGTCTTCCACTTGTGTGGAGACGAGCGAATCCACGCAAGAGCCACCTCGGAATCCGACCACGCGTTTTCGGCGTCGATCTCGAGGTGTCCCTTGAGGACTTGACGCACGTAAGTGATGAGTCTAGAGAGTAATAAAGCTGCACAGAGCTCTAAACGTGGAATAGAGACGGACCGGAGCGGTGCCACTTTAGATCTCGCGCAGAGCAAACGAACGACTACACCATCCCGGGTGACAAAACGTAAATAAATCACGGCCCCGTAGCCCAGTTCACTGGCATCACAAAAGCCATGCAGTTCACAGCGAATGACATTGCGTGTGTCAGACGTGCGAGGAATGCGTAGGGAAGCGAGCTCGTCGATTTCCGCCTGGAAACGATCCCAATCGCGACAGATATCGGTCGGAGGCTCGTCGTCCCATTCCAGCTTGAGCTTCCACAAGCGCTGGATGAGACATTTCGCGCTGAACGTGAGTGGAGCCAGCAATCCCAGGGGGTCGTAGATACGCGCCACCTCCGAGAGTATAGTACGTTTAGTGCACTTGCGGTCCAACGGATTGACGTGAAATCCGAAACTATCGGATTGTGAGTGCCATCGTAGGCCTAAGGTTTTAACGGAATGATCCTCGCTCGATTCAAACAACAACATTGTTTGATTGCATAACTGAGGGTCGAGCCCATCCAACGCGGCGGGATGGCTGCTCGCCCATTTTCTAAGCTCGAAGCCGGCGCGGCGGAGTAGCGATAGCAGCTGGTCACGAAGTGCGCGAGCCTGCTCCACGGTACGAACGCTAATCACGACATCGTCGACGTAAAGAGCCTCGAGTAAAGCGGCGTAGGCCAAGGGATATTCTGTCCGATATAGAATCGCGAGCTGGAGTAAGCAGTAGATCGCCAGGAACGGTGAGCTAGTTACGCCGAAGGTAACCGTCTGGAGGATATAATCCAAGATAGGATCTGACTCTGAAAAACGCCAGACAATGCGTTGGTAGTCGCATTGCGCTGGGTTTATCCAGATCTGGCGGAACATCTGCTTCACATCCGCGGTGAGGGCCACCGGTTCGGCGCGAAATCTAATTAAGATTGCGAGCAAGTCTTGCTGCAATTTCGGGCCGCTAAGCAACGTGTCGTTCAGCGACAGTCCGTTAGCGCATCGCGACGAAGCGTTGAAAACTACCCGCAGCTTTGTGGTAGTGCTATCGAGTTTGTACACGCCGTGATGCGGCAAATAATAAACGTGTCCATCTGCCGGGAATGGATTACGTAGCAATTTCATATGACCGCTGTCGAGATAGTCTTGCATGAACTCGTTATAACTGACGCGAAACTCAGGGTTAGATCGGAATCGGCGCTCGAGCGCACGGAGACGACTTACGGCGATGGAACGCGAGTCGACGAATGTAGGAGGATCTGTCGCGAATGGATACGAAACCACGAACCGACCCGAGGAATCCCGATACGTGGTCCTAGCGAAGAAATCCGTACAACGGCGATCCTCCTCCGAGCACGAAGTGTCGTCCGGCACCTCTTCTAATTGCCAAAAGCGGCCGATTGAGGTCTCGATCGACTCGAGTGTAGTCGCGAACGAACGCAGGGGTGCGGCTTGCACCGAAGATACCGCACCAGTGAGTACCCAACCGAAAATTGTATTGAAAGCGTCGGGTTCTCCCTTCCCTCCCTTACGACGACCGTCACGCAGTAGGGATACAAACCACTCTGCTCCCAACAAAATGTCAATATTACCGGGCAAGCAATACTCGGGATCCGCGAGCGTCAATCCCTTCAAATGAGTCCACGATTGGACTTCAATCCTTTCGTTAGGCAACGGCGAGGTGATGCGAGGGAGGACCGTAGCTTCGATTGAGAATCGAGTATCGTCTTGACCGCGCGCACGAATTACGAAAGAGGTAAGGCCCCTCGTTGTGGCCGCCTTAGCCTCATTTACTGCGAATACGGTCGCGCTGTGTCGCGTTCGACGGAAGCCGCCTCTCCGAAGGCAGCCTTCTGTAACAAAATTAGCCTGACTCGCGCTATCCAATAGCACACGGACAGGTAACGCGTTGCCGTGGGCGTCTATCACCTCAGCTCGTACGGTGGATAATAGCACGACCCTATCGGCTCGACTCGTCATTGTGACGATCGGTTTTTCCTCCGATTGAGGAGCGTCCGCGAGGTCCTGCGCGACAGGAGTCGCGGTCACGGGTTCGGTCGTAGAGTTAGAGTCCGAGCTCCGCTCGTGATGCAAGAGCGTATGATGCTTCGCGCCGCATGTTCGACACGTCCACGCGGAAGGACAGTTCTTCATTCCGTGCCCCGATCGCAGGCAGTTAAGGCACAGTTTCGAATCGCGCGCCTTAGACTGTCTCTCCCTCGGCGAGAGTTCTAGGAATCGCGGGCACTTTGAGATGTAGTGCTGTTCCTTGCAAATCGGGCAGTCGGCCGTATGAGTAACGAACGACGAGACCGACTTAGGCTTAGGTTTGATCGATGTAGTGGACGGGCCCGCGGCGGCCTCCAGAACCTTACAATGTTCTGACAGAAACTTCGTGAGTTGAGCATATCGCGGTATTTCCTCAGCCCGGTGAGCAGATTCGAATTTTTCCCGAAGGGAACGCGGAAGCCTGTCCAACAAGAATGTCAGCAGAACAAAATCCCACGAATCTGTCGAGAATTTCATCAGAGAGAGCGCGCGCGTATTCTCGGTAAACGCGTCTAACAATTTTTGGAGAGCCTCGGCCGACTCCGTCTTCAGCGGTGTTGCCTCAAACATGGAGCGTAAATGATAGTTCGCAAGCTTCCTTTTGTTCCGATATCGAGCGAGGAGCGCGTCGTAAGCAATCGGATAGTACTCCGCGGCGAACGGCAAGTTTTTAATTACGTTGAGGGCTTCGTCCTTCAGCGATGCCAACAGATATTGGTATTTCTCGATCGCGGAAATCTGCCGGTTATCATGTATCGACGTATTAAAAAACGCGATGAAAGAAGGCCATAACGATAGATCGCCCGAGAACTGCGGAAGCGAGATCTTCGGCAATTTGATAGCCGAGGTCTGGCCCGAGGGCTGCGTCTGTGCGGTTCCGTGCGGCGCGCCGGTGACCACGTGGTACCGGCCCTTTACAGCGTAGTGCATCTTATCGAACTCGGCCCGAATCACGTCCTCGGCGTCGAAATCCAAGGTTTCCTGCACGATTTTCAGATGCGCACTCTCAAAATCATCCGCGAGTTTTGCCACGCTCGAGTAGCGGCCGAGGAAGTTTGCGCGCATTGCCGCGTCGGTTGCGGCTTGTAGGGAGAGATCATGGATCTCACGCATACGACGAATGCACAATTCACGACGAGGTTGTGCGTTCTTTGACATGGTGCAATTTAGCGACTAATAATTACGAGAACTTGAATATCTTCACCGCGAAGAGGCGAAGGAGATAAGAGGAACGACCAGTACTTATTATAATAGAGAATTATAATAGCGTATACAAGTCAGAACGGTCGAAGGACAGCGAAATATTATTCTGAGTCGATGGCAGTTCGAACGATCCACACGGTGTACGAAAACAACGAGGCACAAAGACTCTGAATTCCGACGGCAAAAAAAAAGAGACAAACAATAGCGTCCGCCCGCCAAGGTGGCGAGTAACGTATGGCTCGTTTAAAATGTATGTGCGATGGCACGATGGAATATTCGCGAAGGAATATTCCTTAATTAATATATTCAATCGTATTGCTAACTGGGCGACAATGACGATTTAATTATGTGCCGTCAATTCGACGGTCGAGCGATCAGCGATAATGGCGCACACGGCTCCGCGCGTGTATTCCCGTCGCGAGCGATCCTGCGATTGAGCGATCCTGCGGTCGAGAGATATCGTGGCGGGCGAGCTACTCCGATTATAAAGATGCAAAGGCGCGAGCGAATTAACTTCACGAAAGCGTTCCACGTCTAGGGAAGCCTTGCGCGATAGCTCTTTAACGCACTTAACGAGGTACTCTAGCGAAAGGTCGGCGGTATTCAATGACGCGACGATCCGGCTCGAAGGACCAATGCTCGGGGGGCGGTGGAGCCGTCCCCGGATTTGCGATAAGCGTGACTCGAAGGACCAGGGGAGGTGTGTAATGCCTCCCCAAAGCGAATAGAAAGCGAGAATCGATGTAAAAGGCATGCGACTCACCGTTCGGGATGCCGTCGTCTCCTCGAGGATCCGTCTCGTGCAAGCTCGTGGTGGCACGTGCAGCAAGGCAGCGGGCAAAGGCAGGCAGCAAGCAAATAGCGGGCAAGCAAGGCAGGCAGCAAAGCAAGCAAGCACGGAAGGCCGTCGATCTGGCGAACCTTCTGGATCTCGGAATCCGACGGTATAGCGTAGTGCGTGTGCACCCCGAGACGTGTTAAACGAAGGACTTCTTGTGATAGAGTGTTCGTGCTCCGGCGCTGTAAGTGTCGGGAGCGGGAGTACTTGCTCTCCGTTAGACGGGTGCCCTCGTGGGGTGAACGAGGGCAGCACCGATTGGTGAGTCGCGGAAACATCGATTACGCGTGTCGATCGCGATCCGCCGACGTTTCGCGCGAGTCCCGAAATACGTTAAACGAGAGATAATCAAAATAGTATGTACATAACTAAACTAAGGAGAACTATATATACAATTTGGCGAGCGCCAAACACAATATTTAATGGCGAATTTGTTGCGGGTGACAAGCGTGCGAATAAAAGTATTGCAACAAGAAACTATGAACTCTATCGTATGTCCGATCTGCACGAGTGGTACAAGCGACACGTTATCGAGCCTACTTTAGCAAAGCTGGAGGAATTCCAGGAACGTGATAGCGGATGGGCGTTGTCGCGTATACTCAATTTAACGGTAAATGTGAACAAATACAATCCATTGCACGCGGGGTGTCTTGTGGAAATACCGCGAGAAATTAAAAAGAAGAAGGCGGTGATAAACGTGCAATCAAGAGACAATGCATGTTTCGCATGGTCCGTGGTGGCTGCTTTGCATCCAGCCCAAATAAATGCAGATCTGGAATCGTCGTACCCACATTACGCGTCGGTGCTAAATCTTACGGACATTAAGTTTCCAATGACGTTGAATCAAATTAAAAATTTTGAAAATCACAACGACATCTCCATCAACGTCTACAGCATCGAGAAAAAAAACAAGGAACTTGCTATCTTGCCATTACGGGTTACTGATCGTAAGATGGGCAGACACGTAAATCTGCTGTACGTGCATGACGACAACATGGGACATTTTGCATGGATCAAGAACCTATCCCGCCTCGTGAGCTCGCAATTGAGTAAAAAAGAGCACAGGAAATACTTTTGCGATCGGTAAGTACCTAGAGTTCTTTTAATAATATATGTAATATCTTGTGTATAAAAAAATTTATAATATTTGCGTTTATTTTTGCAGATGCTTGCACTACTTCAGCTCCAACGAGAAATTGGAAGTCCACACCGTCGACTGTCGGGAGATGAACGACTGCGCGATCAAGTTACCGAGCGATAACGACAAGTGGTTGGCCTTTAAGAATCACAACAGGAAGGAACGAGTTCCGTTTATCGTATACGCCGACCTGGAATGTACCCTGGAGAAGATGGAAGCAGATCCGGAAACGTCTAGGTACACATATCAGCATCATCGCGTGTTTAGCATAGGGTACTACGTGCGTTGCTCGTACGACGAGTCGTTATCTATGTATCGGTTTCGTCGCGATAAAGATTGCGTCGCGTGGTTCGCCGAGGAGCTAAGACGTTTAGCTCACGACGTAAAGACCATTTTGTCTACTAACGTACCCATGGCAGATTTCACGCGAGACGAGTAGGAAAAGTTTAACAGCGGAACGCACTGTCACGTGTGCGAAAAACCGTTCGAGCCAGACGACGTGCGAGTACGCGACTATTGTCACCTGACCGGTCGATACAGAGGTTTCGCGCATTCTAATTGTAACTTAAATTATAAAGATTCGCATTGTATTCCCATGGTTTTTCATAATTTATCGGGCTATGACGCGCATTTTATTATAACTGAAATAGCAACAGCGTACGAAGGACATGTAGACTTACTCCCAATAACTAAAGAAAAATACATTTCGTTTACGAAAAACGTTCAAAGCACCGAAGATAAGGATAAGAAAACATGCGTCAAATTGCGATTTATCGATTCATACAAGTTTCTCACCGCTAGTCTCGACAAATTGGCATCTTATCTCAGCAAGGATAAACTGCGAATATTGCAACGCGAATTTTGTAAAATATCCGCAGAAAATTTTGATTTGCTGACACGAAAAGGTGTATTTCTCTATGAATACATTGATTGCGTCGAAAAATTGGAGGACTTGTGTTTACCACCGCGCGACTCGTTTTACAGTTCATTGACAGGTGACACCGTATCCGAGAGCGATTACGCGCACGCCGATTTATATCTCAAGACTGATGTCTTGTTGTTTGGCCGACATCTTTGAAAATTTTCGCGATAGTTGCGTCGCGAGTTATGGACTCGATCCCGCGTATTATTGTATTCTACCGGGTTTTACATGGGATGCCATGTTGAAGCATACACACATCAATTTCGAATTGCTCACCGACATTGACAAGGTCATGTTTATCGAACGAAGTATACGCGGCGGTTTGAGTCAATGTTCAAACAGATACGACCTGGCCAACAACAAGTATGTACATGCAGTCGTACGATCCATCGAAACCGTCGTCGTACCGGATGTATTTTGATGTAAATAACTTATACGGCTGGGCAATGTGTCAACCATTGCCATATGCAGATTTTAAATGGGTCGACGACGTAACCGATTTTAATGTTATGGATGTCGCGTTGGATTCCTCGATAGGCTACATACTCGAAGTCGACTTGGAGTATCCACAACATCTTCACGACGCGCACACTGACCTACCGTTTTGTCCGACGCGCGATAAACCACCCGGTAAGCGGCAGGACAAGCTCCTCGCAACATTATACGATAAGAAACGTTATATCATACATTATCGCAACCTACAGCAGTGTACTCGTCACGGTCTCCGCATAGCAAAGATTCACCGCATACTGAAATTCGCGCAATCTCCATGGCTTCGCAATTATATAAAACTTAATACGAAATTTAGGACATTGGCCAAGAATGATTTCGAAAAAAATTTATACAAATTGATGAACAATGCCGTGTTTGGTAAAACCATGGAGAATGTGCGCAATCACGTTGACGTGCGACTCGTGACTCAATGGGAGGGTAGATATGGCGCGGAGGCACTGATTGCGAAACCAAATTTTCATAGCCGAAGCGTCTTTTCGGAGAATCTTGTAGCAATAGAAATGCGAAAACTTGAGGTGAAGTTCGACAAACCAATCTACGTGGGTATGTGCATCCTCGATATATCCAAGACATGTTTGTACGAATTTCATCACGAGTACATGTTACCGTTGTATCGCGATAAGTGTAAAGTCACGTACACCGATACGGACAGTCTCATTTATCACATCGAGTGCGACGATGTATACGATACCATGAAGCGCCACATTCATAGATTTGACACTAGCGATTACGCGATCGATAATACATATAATATCCCACTCGCCAGTAAAAAAGTTCCGGGTTTAATGAAAGACGAAAACAGCGGTGCGATAATGACCGAATTTGTCGGGCTTAGAGCAAAGATGTACGCCTTGCGAGTAGACGGTAAGAAAGATACGAAAAAGGCTAAAGGTGTTAAGAGTAACGTCGTAGCCAGGTCGATAACGTTCGACGATTACACGCGGTATCTGCGCGACGAAATTGAAATGACGCGACAGCAGGTTTGCATAAGATCCAAACAACACGAGGTATACACCATTTTTCAAAAAAGATAAAAAAAGTGTCAAGTACACGCATTCAAAAATCTAACCTATAAGCGGTAGCTTTATATCTTTTTCACAAAATTATATTATCTAACTTAACTCAAGTGACATGTATTTAAAAAAAAAAAGATGTGAAATTTTTAATTTCTTTTTCACAAAATTATATTACCTAACTTAACTCAAGTGACATGTATCTAACCAAAGTGGTAGCTTTATATCTTTTTCACAAAATTATATTACCTAACTTAACTCAAGTGACATGTATTTTAAAAAAAGATGTGAAATCTTTAAATTAAATTGTGCCAATTGTAAAGAGAATATGTATATTGCTTTGAAAGATAATTGTTATGTAACTACTTTAAAGAAATAAAACTCAAGTGGTATCTTCGTATTTCTATTCAAGGGTCTTCTTCTTCTAAACCCAAGTGATAATAGCTTCTTAATTTTCTTTAACAAATTTTTAATATTACAAAGAATCATTTTAATTACAAAGAATTAAAGAAGTAACAGTACAAAATAAAAATATTTAATTAAAACAAAATAAATAAATTTTTCTTGTAAAAAAACTTGGCGTTGCTATTTTACTCCTGTCGCATTCTTCCCTAAATTATGTTTATTGTTTTTTATTCAATCAAAAATCTTAGTACTAATGTTTAAATTTTAATGTTTAAATTTCAAAGTCTAGCAGCGCCAAGTTTTTTTACAAGAAAAATTTATTTATTTTGTTTTAATTAAATATTTTTATTTTGTACTGTTACTTCTTTAATTCTTTGTAATTAAAATGATTCTTTGTAATATTAAAAATTTGTTAAAGAGAATTAAGAAGCTATTATCACTTGGGTTTAGAAGAAGAAGACCCTTGAATAGAAATACGAAGATACCACTTAAGTTTTATTTCTTTAAAGTAGTTACATAACAATTATCTTTTAAAGCAATATACATATTCTCTTTACAATTGCATGGCACAATTTAATTTAAAGATTTCACATCTTTTTTTAAAATACATGTCACTTGAGTTAAGTTAGGTAATATAATTTTGTAAAAAAGATATAAAGCTACTACTTTGGTTAGATACATGTCACTTGAGTTAAGGTAGATACTGCGTTGTCGTGAGTCAAAATAGAGCACTCGAAAAAAAATTTTTATTAATGTATTAAAAAATGTATATTTGG
Organism: Temnothorax ravouxi; assembly: GCA_030770255.1. Taxonomy (NCBI): domain Eukaryota; kingdom Metazoa; phylum Arthropoda; class Insecta; order Hymenoptera; family Formicidae; genus Temnothorax; species Temnothorax ravouxi. Next base: position 48,710 of record JASTWP010000338.1, on the reverse strand, counting down.
TATCACCTTGTTCCGTGCAACTTCTAGTCTCCAGAAATGTATAATAACACCATATAATTAATCCCAGATACAGGTAATTAATTAAAAACGAAGTGTCTTACACAGGGGTACCAACTTCACATTTGTCAAAACGACTGTAACAAAAATCTAAAAAATTGTGTGCAATATAGTCGTAAAGTTTCTCAACTATCATAATAATGATAAAAAATGACTTTCTGGAAGTTTTGGGTCATTAATTCTGATTATTTTTACATTGGCGCCGACAGTGAGGTTAGGTGCGGTCCGCGCTGTTGCCAGCTGACTGACTGCGTTCGGAAACGTCACCCGAGCGCACACGAGCCTACTCCCCTCTTCTTCTATCTCAGCAAGTTAGAAGGAGAAAGGAGCACACCCGAGTGACGCTTCCGATGACGCAACCTAGCCAGAGCTTCTCTGTTAGCTACATTTTGTTTGCTTTAATATTGAATATCTTTTTATTACAATGGTAAACTAACGTTTTTTTTCTTTTAAATCATTCGTAATAGTTTAATTGATAAGATCTTCTGTTTTCCAAATTTCAATCTTTTTTTAAAATACTCGTAAAAACTCGTTAATTACGATTTTGCACGTCGTTCACATATAACCTAATGTAAAAAAAATTCGTAAAATTCGTAATTTATTGCATATCCCCGCAGGGTTCGCAATCCACTACCAATATTACCCTTCTCCTCTCACTTTAACCCTTTGGACCAACGGCTTAACGTCTTTTTCCGAAAGACGGAGCTCAGTTTTCTCCGCACAAGAGCCTATCTTGCACGGAGGGACGCAGCTATCGGAAAAACATTCCATGCTTCATAGCTCTAGTGGACTCGAACCTGGTTCCTCAGATTACGAGTCTGGCGCTCTACCACTAGGCCACACTGCCGCCCATATAACCTAATGTAAAACTGACCAACTTTGAATGCTTATATTTCCGTAATTACGTGGTAAAAAATCGTGAATTAATTCCTGATCACGTATAATGCCCTATAGAATAACATAGTTTAATGCCAATCAAAAATCTTTGTTTTCGCTAATGCAGTAGCTACCTTAAGTTAGGTAATATAATTTTGTGAAAAAGAAATTAAAAATTTCACATTTTTTTTTTTAAATACATGTCACTTGAGTTAAGTTAGATAATATAATTTTGTGAAAAAGATATAAAGCTACCGCTTATAGGTTAGATTTTTGAATGCGTGTACTTGGCACTTTTTTTTATCTTTTTTGAAAAAGGTAATTTTGTACTGATATCACCTATTTTGTAGTGTTAAGCAAGAATCTGCAAAACATTTTTATTTTTTATTTTTTAATTATTCACAAAATTAGCAATAACAACAAATACATAAAAATTAATAATATTTAAGTAAAAGTAACTCACAAAAATTGAAGGAACACTAAATTTATCTTTAAAAATAGGTAAAATTCGAGCAGCTGTAACTTTGTTAAAAATGAATAAAATTTAAATTTTAAACTTAAAGCGGGGAGCACACACTTCTGCATAACGCATAATGCGTAAGCATAAGAAAACTGATTGGTCTATTTTTTTATGCACATGTGTATGGAGCAATCAATTTTCTTATGCTTACGCATTATGCATTGTGCAGAAATGTGTGCTCCCCGCTTAAAACCTTTACTTTCGAAAAGTTACTATTATTCGTTCAATTTTTATTATGTCTAGACATAATTTGAATTCAGCGAATTTTTATTATGTCATGACATAATTTTAATTCTGCCGCTTGAAAATTTTTAAGTCGATTTTTATGAATCAAGCTTGAATTCGATGTCTAGGTGTCCCAGGTTGCCGATAACAAAGTCCACATAGTGCGCTCCATAGTTTTCGGTGTCCAGGTGTATTAATACCTTGAATTTGATGTCCACGTGTTCCAGGTTGCCGATGACGGGTTCCAGATAGTGCGCTCCATAGTTTTTGGTGTCCAGGTGTAATAATACGTTGAATTCGATGTCTAGGTGTTCCACGTTGCCGATGACGAGGTCCACATAGTGCGCTCCGTAGTTTTCGGTGTCTACGTGTATTAATACCTTGAATTTAACGTACGATTACACCTGGATACCGAAAACTATGAAGCGCACTATCTGGATCCCGTCATCGGAAACCTGGGACACGTGGACATCGAATTCAAGGTATTAATACACGTAGACACCGAAAACTAAGGTAAAAGTACCAATACCCGGACACTTAAGCAGACGAAATGTACCAATACCTGGACACATATCTGTCTGGACACATACCTGGATACCTTTAAAAAAAGATGAATTTATGAAAATAAACGTTTGGCTATTATAACTGAAGTTTCAAACTATAAGAAAAAATACTTTTATCTTTGATTTTAATTCGCGTTATACTTATAAATAATAAAGGTGTCCGGATATAGGTACATGTCCGGCAATCGGGACGTTTACCTTACGGAGCGCACTATGTAGACCTCGTCATCGGCAACCTGGGACACCTAGACATCGAATTCAACGTACGATTACACCTGGACACCGAAAACTATGAAGCGCACTATCTGGATCCCGTCATCGGAAACCTGGGACACGTGGACATCGAATTCAAGGTATTAATACACGTAGACATCGAAAACTACGGAGCGCACTATGTGGAATTCGTCATCGGCAACCTGGGACACCTAGACATCGAATTCAACGTACGATTACACCTGGACACCGAAAACTATGAAACGCACTATCTGGATCCCGTCATCGGCAACCTGGGACACGTGGACATCGAATTCAAGGTATTAATACACGTAGACACCGAAAACTACGGAGCGCACTATGTGGACCTCGTCATCGGCAACCTGGGACACCTAGACATCGAATTCAACGTACGATTACACCTGGACACCGAAAACTATGAAGCGCACTATCTGGATCCCGTCATCGGCAACCTGGGACACGTGGACGTCGAATTCAAGGTATTAATACACGTAGACACCGAAAACTACGAAGTGCACTATCTGTACCTCGTCATCGGCAACCTGGGATACCTAAACATCGAATTCAAGCTTGATTCATAAGAATCAATATATATTATATATATACTTAATTTAGCTAAATAGAAATCTTCCTCCTGACCGATAAGTCTATCGACCTTTAATAATTTATCTACTAGATCGTTCGAAATACGCGCGCGATATCGAAACTGGCGATACCTGCGCCGCCAGCGTCGAAAAAGTGAAAGTTACATTTCCTCCCCCTTATATATATATATATATATATATGTCATAAGACGTCGGCGTTAGGAGGAAGTATCTTAATAAAAAATTTTTACATTTGGACTTTGCGTCGCAATATCTCCGCTCGTAGGGCACGTAGCGGAAAATTATATAGGAGATACTCCCCTTATTTTGACCCCAACTATCGATCAAGCTTACTTAGAACTTGATCCGTTCACTCGTTATCGAGATCTCATCATCTCGGGTACTCGCAACCCGTCGCGTCGCGTAAAAGAGTCACGGTCGGTCTCGCTTCGCGTGTACTTGGTACGAGACACTACCGTGTCTCTTGATATCCGAAACGAAAATAGCTCTAAGTCCGTACGACGATAAGCGCTACATTATACCCAGTTCTACCGAGACGCTGCCATGGGGACCTTATAAAATACCACTGTAAATATATTGTAAATACATTTAGGAAAATAAATGACTCATATGTATATGTATGTTTTTATATTGTAATAAATTTTTACAATACATTATTCTTGTGTATCCATGAATTGTGTGAATTATCAAATCCTAACCACTTTACATAAACCTCATCCCCTCTTTTGCGCAAAACTTTTTCAACGAGATACACGTCGGGATTAGCAACGCGATGTAACTCGTATTTGTAGAAGCCGCCGGCGACGGGTTTTCCGCAGGAATCTTCCAACAGATACGTCACGGGATTAGTTTCCTGCACTTTGACGACTCTAAACACCTCCGTGGTCCAATTTGGCGTGTATCCTTTCTCGAAGATTGTCTTGAATTTACTCACGCGTACCGAATCGCCCACTTTGAATCGCGCATGAGCAGCGATCTTTACGTGGCTGTACACCGTTCTTAGGAGCTTGTCGGCGATCGCGGAGGTAACATCGATGGGTCGCATGCCGATAGTTTGATGCTTTCGCGCGTTGTAATCCGATACGAGACCCGGCAGCGAGTCGATCAATTTGTAATTTCCATTGCGCGTAAACATTTTCCACATGTCGTTCTTGAGCGTGTGATTGAATCGTTCGACGACCGATGCCTTCATTACGGAATAGGTCGAATAGTGATTGATATTATGTTTCTTCAAGAGTTTCTGCACGTTTGCGTTGTAAAATTCTTTTCCCTTGTCAGTCTGCAGATTTTTCGGGCATCTTCCGCCATCTCGAATTATTTTCGCAATCGCTGCAGTAACCTCAGCCTCTGTTGAATCGCGTGTATGGACGCATCTCAACCACATCCGCCTGCCACAGGTCATTGTATCCCTGCACTATGACGTGTCTTCGAGAAAAATTTTTTCTCGCAGGAGCGTGTAATTCTTTCACCAGCCTCCGTTTCTCAGCTGATTGCTTCTTACCAGCCATGACGATGACGCGCAACTGACGCAGATATCAGATGTACGTTCTTATCTATTCGCGATGATTCGCAATTACATCTTGAATCATCTTTTGAAGTTCGTTTAGGGTAATTTGCACGTTACTCTGAAATGCGGTCATCTTTCTCTCGATTTCATCTTGTCGATCTTTCAAAATTTGCACGCTTTGTTGCACGTAACGTTTATTGACTGCATCGCCATCATCTACAGGCGGCGCTATCCGTCGAATCTTACGCGATTTTGCGTCAAAGTCGGTGGCGACCATGCAAAGAGCGTTATCGCACACATAATTTCTGATTAATCCGCTCCATTGGTAGTACGGTTCCGCACTGCTTCTTCCGAGCGATATACCAAACTTGTTGATCGGCATTTCGATGTTGATTGAATGGATTGCTGTCGCACCATTTAATTTATAATAAGTCCAGCCTCGCGAAGTTCCTCGATAATTGACAGGATCTCGTTATCGTGACCGGTGTGACCTGCTAGGCGTGAAGCTTCAAGCAATCGGAGACGATCTACGAGCTCGTTGGGATCGTCCCAATGAACATAGTCGATCTTGTTGTCGTTTAATGTCATGGCACGCGGTGTACCTTTTCCAGCTTTTTTACCCGAAATCGACGATGCAATTATATGGTCGATCTTATTGCCTGTCATGGCACGTGGTATATCTTTTCCAGCTTTTTTACCCGACATCAACGGCCCGATTATATGTGTGTACTTGTATCCTCCGTTGCCCTTTATTTGAGCCTGAGCATCATGATTGCGTTTATGAACATTTGTCATCAACAGAATGCTCTTGTATGTTTGCATATCGTCCTCCGTGTAGATATCGTCATCGGGATATTTCTTAAAGATTAACTTGAAAGGACCGCGTGTGCCAGCGTATTGTATGCCGTCGATAATTATGTTGTCCTCGTTGTTCACGTCAAAACGTTTATTACCGAGCATCATTCCATCGTTGGTGAATTTAACACCGTACGCGATGTCCATACCGCTTTCTTCATCGCCGCTCAGAACTGCCCCGATGTACTTTTGGCTCAATGAACCCAATTGATCTCGCAACGTTTCTCGACCCTCAGATGTTTGCAACTGCTGTCGAACGGATGTCACGAGTGAGTCATTCGTGGTTTCAAAAACATCTTCGTTTGCGAACACTGTGGGTTGTACGGAAGGCGCAGAGGTTATCGGTGATTCATTCAATGGACCTTTCGATCGTTTCGCTTTACGCGGCTGTAAAATTTTGGTTATTTCGCTCAAATTAAATGGCACATTTATCGATCTTTTCAATGTAACCGGAGTTGAAGCCATTACAGAGTCGTTAAACGACGCGTTTGGTCGTTGTCGTTTGAGCTTCGGCTCTTCGTCTTCCCACGCTGTTTCATTTTCAATCTTTGACACATCAGATTCTTTGCCAACGGTGTTTTCGACAATCTGCCTTAGAGGCTCGATGATGGGCTTAAAGTGTCTCTCCAACGCGACATCTTCCTTTACTTTGCCAGTTTTCAGGGCGTGATACTTTTTGCGAATCGAATTGCTCGTTTTCGCAATTTGATTTGCTATCCTCTCACGCTCTCTAATCTCCTCGCTGCTGTCCATGTTGCGATAACGTTGTTCAATCGGCGCGTCGACAACAACTAACCACGTTTCGGTATCGCAAAGTCGTTAAATCCTTTTCTGTATCGACCATTCGAAATCGCGCTGTCTTTGTCTATCATCACGAATCCATACTTTTGTTGCCAACTCGTATGACACAATTTACTGAAATCATCGTAAGACATATCTGTGTTTACGTGATCGTTGTACACGTGTTTCAAATTGGTACCATCCTGTTTAAACAGAATCAATAAATTCGCGTTGTCGCGTATAAGATGCTTCGGTATCTTTGCATATGTCTGACAAAGATAGAAAGAGTCAACGTCCGCGTGCCGGCCCATTGCAAAGTATTCTCTTATCGTATCCTGCTTGTCGCACGCCACGTCATCAAAAATAAAAATAGAATTCGGGAGCGCCTCGCTCGGTGGAATGACGTCACTGTTATTCGAGAACGTAAAGTAGCCAATCTCTTTTATCGGTGTTAGTATATTCTCCAAATATCGATATTTCGGTTGTTGCAACGATTTCGAGTACACATACACGTTCTCGAAACGTACACCGTGTAGACTTTCCAGCAAGCTTATCAAGACGTTTGTCTTGCCACAATTTGACGGGCCGCTGATGATACCGCGTATAGAAATCGGTAGCATGCCTCCATGTTTGCGTACCTTTTTCGTTAACGGCATCCTATCGTCAAAGTTTGTCACTTTGATCGTCCGCGATTGTCGTACGAACCGCATTTTACCTCCCCTCCACAACGAATAAAAAACAATATCGAGAAAACTGGCCTATTTATAGAGGCGCGTAGAGCTGAGATGTTCAGTCGTTAAAATGTTTTTGCTCGTGTCGGATAACAGCGATATTTACGATTTAACCGCCGAGCAGTTAAAGTATATACCAAAGGTCATTCTGCTGCAACAATTTTGTAATCACATAGATTATTTGTGGGATAAGCTTCCCGAACATATCAAGGCAGATTCGGAGGTTCAACAATATCGGCGCTGTTTAATTTATAATTTGCCGTGTCAGCAAACGCACATTGACGGTCCGCCGCCGTTGATAAAAAACTGCGGCGAATGCCGCCGAAGATAGGCCGAGGTCTGTTGAATCGCGCGATAAACGCGCTTCCGATCGAATTACATATCCCCGGCTATTAATTTTGCGGACCGGGAACTCGCTTAGAAACACGATTGGCAAGAGGTGATCGGGGTATTAATCCATTGGACGCAGCGTGTCGCGAGCACGACATAGCCTACTCGCGTAGCAACGATCTCGCAGAACGACACGTGGCAGACAATATACTCGCCGCGGAAGCGCGAAAACGTGTCACCGCGAACGATTCTACTCTCGGAGAGAGAGCTGCGGCTACAGCCGTCTGGGCGGCCATGAAGGCTAAAACGAAACTCGGTATGGGTTTGAAAACGAAAAAAAAGAAGAAGACCAAGCGAATACTTCCGGTAGCAAAACGCGGCGGTATCCTACTGATTCTGCCGTTATTAGGGGTTCTCGGCTCGTTGGTCGGCGGAGCGGCGGGAGTCGCAAAGGTCGTAAATGATAACAAAGCCGCGCGGCGTCAGCTGGAAGAGATGCAACGTCACAATCGCGCCATGGAAGGTCACGGACTTTATCTTGCTCCGTACAAACGCGGACGGGTAGTCTCGAGAAAAAAAACGTCGAAAAGACGCTAAAAATTCCCAAGGGTGTAACTACCAACGTACAACTGCAACGATTGGCAAAACGTATGCGCATTCCATATTTTAGAGGTATTTTTATGCGCGACTCGTTACCGATCGGCGATATACGTCGAAACGAGAGCGGTATCGTGAATTTGGATAATACTGAGGGACCGGGTACTCACTGGGTGGCGTACGCGAAGAGGGGAAATTGTGCCATATATTTCGACAGTTTTGGCAATCTTCGACCACCGAGAGAATTGGCGCAGTATCTAGAGAACAATATAATAGAGTACAATCGCACGCCTTATCAGCGATACGATCAGAGCAATTGCGGACAACTATGTCTGCGTTTTCTACAGTCGGTTGACAATCAATTTAAAGACCAGCGTTACGCTGTTTAATCTCAGTATTCATTCAAAAATGTCACTGACATTTACGCTCACCGGCAAGAGCAGCATCCTCGCGGTAAGCTACTTTCCCGCCGTGGATTTGAGCGACGGCGATTACGAGCTCGGTCTAACAGATTTTGAAACCTATCACACGATACCGAATGTAAATTCGTCGAACAATAAATTCTACTATGGCGACGACGACAAGGAGATTACCATTCCCGAAGGATCGTACGTACTGCGTGATATAGACATGTATCTGAAACGTGCTCTTTTGTGGGACCAATCCAATAGTGTCTCGACAAATGAAGATGAACCGCACCCATTGATTATTATTCGAGCCAACAACAATACGATGAAGAGCGAGATCAAATGCGCTTATTGGATAAATTTCACCAAACCGAACAACATTAGATCGCTGTTGGGATTTTCAGCGAATCGCGTGCTGGAGCCGCGACAATGGCACGAATCGGATGTTCCGCTAAATATCATCAATGTAAACATCATTCGTATAAAGTGTAACGTGACAGCGGGTGCATACAGCAACGACAAGTATGTGCACACGATACACGAGTTTTCACCGAGCGTGCCTCCAGGATATAAGATATCGGAAACGCCTGCACAGATCATTTACCTTCCGATCATCGTACGGAGCATTTCGGACTTGACGCTTCGCGTCGTGGATCAGGACGGTCGATTGATTGATTTTCGCGGAGAAGAGATCACCGTTAGACTGCATGTACGAAGACAACGGCGATAACGTGAGATGCTCATACTGAACGAAGCTGAGCAGGTGCGACAGACGAGAAACAAAAAGACAATCCGATCGCCAAAGAAGAAACTCACTGCGTCGAACGTTGAATTTTTAAAATCATTGGATTTCGTCGTACGAAATGTCACTGACATTTACTAATATCTTAAACATTGGAGGTGAACCGATTTTTGACGATAGCGTCGTCAAGATTGAAACTCACACGTACAATCCGTACGTCAATACGACGTTTGGATATAACGATGAGATCAGAATACCCATACAACAGCAGGATTTATACACGTTGCCGTGTGAAAGCTTTCTCTACGTTGAAGGACGATTGGTAATGAAGAGAAGGAATGATGAGTCTCAGGCAGCGCTTGTAAATAATTGCGCGGCGTTCATGTTCGATGAGATTCGATACGAGCTCAACGGTGTGGAGATTGATCGCAACAGAAACGTTGGAATAACCAGTACCATCAAGAACTACGTATCGCTATCGTATAATGATTCTCAACTCATGCGGAATGCTGGCTGGGACGTTACATCGAGCATACCGGAAGGATACTTCAACTTTTGCGTACCGCTCAAGTTGTTGCTGGGCTTTTGCGAAGATTACAAACGCGTCGTTGTTAACGCTCGTCACGAATTAATTTTGATACGTGCGCGTAGCGATAACAATTGTATTGTAGGAGATCCGGCGACGGAGCCGGAAATCGAATTGTTTAAAATACAGTGGCAAATGCCTCACGTTACGTTAAACGAGGTCAATAAGCTATCAATGCTACGGGCCTTGGAAAGTGGGCGATACCTTAGTGTCAGTTTCCGTTCATGGGATCTGTACGAGTACCCCATGTTGCAGAGTACGACCAAGCATTCGTGGGCCGTCAAAACGGCGACTCAGCTAGAGAAGCCGCGGTACGTTATCTTTGCGCTGCAGACCGGCCGCAAGAATATCATGTCTCAAAATGTTAGCGTATTCGATGACTGTAACTTGACCAATGTGAAACTTTATCTAAACTCCGAATTTTATCCGTACGATGACATGAATCTGGATTTTGGCAAAAATCGATACGCCGTCCTTTTTGATATGTATGCGCGTTTACGTAAAACTTATTACGGATACGATTCCAGTGATACGCTTTGCAGCTTGTATACATTCCTGATGGAAGGACCTTTTGTTGTCATCGATTGCTCGCGACAAAACGAATCTGTCAAGAGCGCCACCGTGGATGTGCGAATAGAATTTGATTGTAAAGAGAATGTACCAGCAAATACTACCGCCTATTGTCTCATCTTGCATGATCGCGTAATCGAATACTGCCCGCTGTCTAATGTAGTGCGCAAACTCATGTAAATTGCAATATCAGCAGATATTGCAATATAAGAGACACTGATGTATCGCGATAAGATACAGATTGCTCAGTCGTTTTGTCATGATCGTACCGACGTTTGTCGATCTGCAGGGATTTACCGTCGGGATAAAATTTGTCGTGAAAGAGGTGGCGGTTCTGAGAAACGGGACCGTTTTGGCGCATTACATTTTTACATGTCCCATGCCATGGAGTCTCCTCACGAAATCCGACAGATCATGCGCTTTCTGGTTGATTGCGAATCACCATGGACTACGATGGGAGGACGGAAACGTGCTCTACAGCATGGTGAAACATCTAATTACATCGGCCGTACTTGGAGAGGGCGACGAGACGTCGACTCTTGTGTACGTCAAGGGATGCCAGAAACGAGAATGGTTGGTGGATCTGCTTGAGAATAAAGCGAGAAAACATCTAAAAATTGAGACTTTGGATGCAGATTACGAAGATATCGAATCTTTAAATAATCTAGATGTTACTAATACTGTAAGATGCGGAAAACATGTTAAGCATTGCGCATTACAAAATGTGTTAAAAATATTTAACTGGTGGTCGCTACACCAGAAATAGTTTTTTTAAATAAACTATATATGTATATATAAATGTTTTATTTCCTTTTCCCACATACTTTGTAGTATAATATAGATGTTTTAGCTGTTCAAGAGCTGTTTTTAGTTGTTTTTAGATGTTTAATAGCTGTTCAATAGCTGTTTTTAGCTGTTTCATAGCTGTTTCATAGCTGTTTTACAGATCAAATCATCGAAAGTCAATGGCGCGTTTTCAAGAACATACGTGTCTCGCGGTGACTTCATCGCACACGTGCAAAACTGCAAATCGTACATTTTTCGGAAAGCGCATCCCTACTGATGCTGAGATCACAATGAAATTAGATATGATAAAAAGCATCATTAGTGAGATATAGAATGATGAATTTGATGGTACGCTCAGCAGTCGAGAACAGTCGGTGCTTGATCGTGCTCGGGCATATTTGTCTTGACGAAAAAATATTTTTCTTAATACTACTGTGCACCGAATTTAACGTGACATGAGCGACGAGTACGAAGAACTTTGCAAACCAGCGGTTAATTCGAAATTCAAGATCGTGAAAATCAGCGAACCGTTCGGGAGGAATTGTTACGACGTAACGAGATATCTGATCCGTCGCGAAATCGGAATCACCGATCACCAATCGAACCGAAATTTTCTCAAATTCCAAATATACTGGGAAAGAATAGAAAATGTCGTTTTCATGAGCGGTGGAGAATACAGCGTCTAATTGATTTAGACGCGTTAGTGCAACACCGCGGCTTCATTATTATTTTATGATTGAACATTTTTTTCTTTTTAACGTGACATGAGCGATGAGTACATAAATTTGTGCAAATCGGTGGTCAATTCTAAATTTAGGATCGTGAAAATCAGCGAACCGCGGATGAGAAATTGTAGCAGATTGGATTTGTGGAGAGTCGACGTACCGCGATATCTGATCCGTCGCGAACTCGGAATCGCCGATCTCCGATCGAACCGGGAGTTTCTCGATTTCCAACTATTATGGACCTCTGGATATTATTATGAGTCTGGATATTATTATTGAGTTTAGCGCGTGAGTGCAATACCGCGGTTTCATTGAAGTAAAATGGATTTCGAAGAATTGCAGTTTGACGGAGATGAAATGGAAGTTGAAGTAAATGAAGAAATGGAAGTGAATGAAGAGGAAGAAATGGATGATGATGCGATTCTTTCGGACGATTCATGCTATGACACCGATAGGTCTGATACGGAAGAAATTGTCAGAGTTTTAAACCAAGCTGAAGTGAATACGTTGAATCCTTTGAAAAAGATGTGTTGCATATACTTTTATTTCACTTCCGGGCACGCGAAGTTTTGTGTATCATGTATGGTGAGAATAAGCGGACTGTTCTCAATGTTGTACGCTGATATTAAACATGACACCCGTCTTTATGTACTCATGGACGGTCTATTCTGTTCGTCATGTGGAGATTCTTTATTTTTAATTATGCCGTGTAATCTGTGTCCTGTGTCCACACATCATTTGTGAAAGACATAGCCTGCAGTATTTCTAACTATTTTAGTGAAGCTAACTATTTTAACTATTTCTAACTATTTTAGTGAAGCTTGTTTTATTAACCTTGATAGCTGTCTTTTTTTCTCGCAAGGATTATTTTCACACAACATAATACGTCACAGATAAATCGCGCGCATCGTCCCTTCTCGTTTCATTCGTTAGCGGTTCAGAGTATTCACCCGCGATTGCAGGATGCAAAGGTAAGTAGAAGATTATTTTTTCATGACAGCTAGTTTTTGATAATATGTCACAGATAAATCACGTACAACCCTCTCTTCTTTTTTCAGTGCCCTATAAATTGAGCTCTGCCTCAAGTCAGAGCAGTCAGTTAAGTCGATGTGATACTGAAGCGTGATTAAGCGGCGTACTAGTGGAAAAATGGAACCAAGAATTGAAGATTTCATCGAAGTTATTTATCCCGCTGAGGGAGTAAGTACACATAATTGTATATATAAAATATTTGTAATAATTTTTAAATATTTAAAATAATCATCCTTTTTTTGTTCTTTTTTGTTACAGTGGATATGGGTAGGCAACATGCCCATAATTGAAATAGAAGTAAATAATATGGTGAGGATTCAGATCCCTCGCAATCTGGTACGTATGAATATTTTCATAGATTTTACATTAAAAAAATTTTTTTTGCTTCCTCATAGAGGAAGCTTTGTTTTCGTGAATTTCGTATGTGAACCTTTGATTGTGTATAAAGTTGGATCTAGTTAACAAAATTTAATTGAATTATATATGAAATAGGGGTAGAAGGAACCAATGAAGAGATTGGTTTTTGAGTTTTTTCTGTCAATATGTTCAGATTGTTGTAAAACGTCGAAATATCGCCTAAAATCGCCTGTCCGTATGTGTGTATGTGTGTGTGTATGTGCAAATTTGATGTCTGTGGTTGCTCTAACTTCCGCAAATATTGAGATATCGGGCTGTTTTTTTTTATCGATAGAGTATCGTTCAAGGAAGGTTGGTATTGAATTTGGCGATGATCGGTAAAAGGGTTCTTTTTTAAAAAAATTTTTGAATGTTTTTTTTAGAAATGTCCGATTTGTATATGAATCTTTGATTGCGTATAAAGTTGGCTCTAATCAACCAAATTTTAAAAAATTATATATGAAATAGGGGTAGAAAAAACCAACGAAGAGATTGGTTTTTTAGTTTTTTCTGCCAAAATGTTGTAAAACGTCGAAATATTGTTTTAGGCAATAAAATTACCAAATTTACAGAAATTTCTATAACTACAGAACTGATCAATCAAATCTTAACAAATTATATATGAAATAAGGGTAGAATAGACTGAAGAATATAATGGAATTAATAAAAATTGTTAATAATAAAAGGGTTATCGATTTCTGTTAAAAATCTTCTTAAAAAATTTTCCATTTTTTAGAAATGTCCGTGGAGGAGAGAGAGAGAGAGAGAGAGAGAGAGAGAGAGAGAGAGAGAGAGAGAGAGAGAGAGAGAGAGAGAGAGAGAGAGAGAGAGAGAGAGAGAGAGAGAGAGAGAGAGAGAGAGAGAGAGAGAGAGAGAGAGAGAGAGAGAGAGAGAGAGAGAGAGAGAGAGAGAGAGAGAGAGAGAGAGAGAGAGAGAGAGAGAGGGAGGGAGAGAGAGAGAGAGAGAGGGAGGGAGGGAGGAAGGGAGGGAGGGAGGGAGGGAGGGAGGGAGGGAGGGATGGATTGATTGATTGATTGATTGATTGATTGATTGATTGATCACAAAGTTTCAAGAAAATCGAGACTGAAAGATTTTGGAGCTTCAGCTTTACTTTCTTTTTTCATATAGCAACAAGGTAGCGATGAGGATACCGAGGACAATGGCTCCGAATGTGTTATTTGCATGAGCGAAGTACGCGACACGTTAATTTTGCCGTGCAGACACTTGTGCCTGTGCAACTCCTGCGCCGATTCGTTGAGATATCAAGCAAACAACTGTCCGATATGTCGCGCACCGTTCAGGGCGCTCTTGCAGATTAAAGCTCTTCAGAAAGCGACCGGGACAATTATATCTAATCCACCATTGCCAGAGGTGAGAGTAGTGAAATAATAGTTAGATTACTTGCACGTTTTATCATTTTTTATTACTTCAAATGTATGTCGTGATAGTATTTCTGAATTAACGCAATCTCGACGTGTTTCTTATTTCTTGTTGCTTCACTGAGTACTGTGTGATCGATATACATTGAAATTATTATTCCAGGGAAGTTGCGAGAATATTCCATCGGGCTACGAAGCAGTGTCTCTGATAGAAGCTTTAAGTGGACCTTACACTCCACGAACTGTCATTATTGCATCAGAATCACCGGATACTCCCGATACAGATACGGCGAGTGCCATTCAAGCCGCGGAAACGTTAAATCGGTTTGTCTCGTATCCATATGTCCATATAATCACTGTATGTAAATAACATACGTGGAATAATCTACATGAAAAACGTGCCCATTTGCAGCTCGACCGAACGTACCCCGGTCTCAAAACACATATCTGCCAAAGAAACTGATATGTCGGCCAGGTCTAGCGGTACCGCTTGTCCGACTCCCGAATTTCGTATGTCCGTATTACTAGCCAGGGACGAACACTCTGGTTCTCAAAAGGAGTTGCATAATAGATCTCCAGCTATGCGCACCAAATCGGTACATACGCGCGATAAATCTGGTTTAAGAACACGCGACACATTGAGATTGGTTAATGAGAAACAACCAGCTTCTTTATACGAGGTATGCTATTTTTATGGATTAAAAAAGAAGTAGAGTAAGGCAACTTCGCACCAACAATTTGGACTGGGTGGGACAAGTCTGTTTAGGAAATCGCTGTTCATTTTTAAGTTACGATTTCAAAAATGTGATTAATTACGACCAACTCTAAGCAATAAAAATTTCGCGTTTATTAGACATCATTTTTAATAAAGGGACAAGGCCAAGACGAAGATAGCGAAGCGGAGAAGTTATCGCCATTATTAGATGCAGCAACGAGCACTGAAGCTTTAGATGTACATTCCCATAGAATATGCGATATTGACATTGACGACGAGAGTCAAACGACAGGAAACGAAAATGACGCAGACATTACCTGTCACTCGCACTAGAAAGTGGTCGTGAATATATTTTTCACGATATTCATTCTTCTTTCATCAGGTATCGTTTACGAAATGTTTTATATTAAATTAAAAGTACAATTCATTTATTTATTCAAAGACTTTGAATTACAACTATACTGAATTTCTCACAATTTCTCAAATGTAACTCACTAAAGCATGGATTTTGATTAGCCCAGCGTAAGTGCTTTCCATTTATGTGACTTTTAACGAGGGAAAGAAGGAAAAAGAGCGATGGAGTGATGCAGTGGGAGAGATATACGTTAGCTGAAGACGACGAGTGCAATACAATAAATTAAGCCATTATAATTTGTGAATATAAATGTAGAGTGTAAGTTGGTCTATATAATATTAATTATATTGTAGATATATTTGTGTTCACACACGCACGCGCGCGCAACTACATTGAGAATATATAGTATTTATTTTTGTAAAACTAAATTTATATATAATTTAACAAATAAGATTTAAGTTTAGATTTGTTTCCTCTATTTTTCAAGGTACCGGTCGGAAGAATACTCTTGCGAAAGTAGGAGTAAAGAATTAAATTGCGTAACTAAATGGAAAGCCTCTAATAGTATAGAATGTTTTATGTGCAACTTTAAGGACCTGAGCAGAATAGCTAACTTCTAATGTTAAGACAATGTTTTATGCTTTAAATCTTTGTTTTTAAACGCACAATACTGCCTTGTGTCACGTTTTAAACGTGTGTACGAAGTGTAAATATATTTGTAAGACTTGAGATACAAGACGGCATTGTGCGTTATTAAAATCAAAGATTTAAAGCATAAAACTTTGTCTTAAAATTACAAGTCAGCCATTCTGCTCAGGTCCTAGCATGAACAAGTAAGATGCGAAAAATTGCATTTCTTACAAATCCTTATACTATAATTGTTAGAATCTCGAGTAGAACGCGTATATATGTATGTACATACTATTTATCAAATTGTGAAGACTGGGACAGTACTTTGTAAAAAGGAAATGTTATATATCGCATATTTTAGAACAGGGGCCCTATTCTCGAATCATTTTCATGAAACTCGCATGCAAAATTCAATGCTTTTCAAATAGAAAGTCGCATACGAAAATCATTAGGGCAGGCTCGAGAATACGGTCCCTATAAAGTGTAATTATTAAATTCATCTACATATGAATTGATAGGTAATAAAAGTGCTTCCATTCGGCGTTTACCGTTTATTTCATAGACAGCAACTATATTTAACTAGATATATGAACTGGACATTAGATAGTAAATCTGTAGCATGGTGATACACATAAATCTCAAATTGATGTCAAATCTGTCATTCACTTAAAACCTCTTTGAGATAAGTATTTACATCTTTTATATTTGTTTTTTTCCACATAATTTCCTTCAATAAAATCATGCTAATTCAATATTTTTTTAAAAGTAAGAATTGATATTAACTCAAATTTTCAAAAATAAATAATTCTGGATGTTACATTCTACTCAGATTGTTCTAGGGTTTTTTAGAAGATAATATACACTTTGTTTTTTTTTCTGATACATTTTATTCAATTCAATGTCCAAAATGTCCAATGTTTATTTAAGCTGTAGCAAGTACCTTCCTGAATTTCTTCCATTCTTCGAGCGGTCCATGCTCGGGTAGATACTTAACATTGCAGCCATCTGGGGCAAGGCGGCCCGCGACTTTCAGTTCCTCATACTCAGTACGATCGTACTTCGTGAAGCCCCATTTCTTCGATACATAAATCTTTTGACGACCAGGGAACTTGAACTTGGCACGTCGCAGAGCTTCAATGACAGCAGCCTTGTGTCGATCGGAAGATCGCACGCTCATAATGGGCTGACCAATGTGTACTCTGGCCACAGTACCCTGAGGTTTGCCAAAGGCACCTCTCATTCCAGTCTGAAGCCTGAAAACAAATTGCATAATTTTTCGGTGATAATTTATTAGACTATAGAATAAGAACCAAAGTTATATGAAAAATTTCAAGTATAGTTAACTTGTAGAAAAGAAATAAGTTTTATTATTTTATGTCACGCCCAGTTACATACCTATCAGCTCCATCGCACGATAACATTTTGTTGATGCGGATAACATGGAAGGGATGGAGTCTTATACGAATATGAAATTGATCTTTTCCAGCGTTCTTCACCATGTATTTGTTAGCACAAATACGTCCGGCTTCTAAAGCCTCGGAACTAAGCTGTTCATATTCATCCGACACCAAGTGCACGCACAATGGAAAGTCCTCGACGGAAGCTTTCTTTTTTCCAAGATCAAAAATGCGGATCTTCGGGTCTGGCACACCGCGACAGAATCTGGATTTCGGGTACGGCTTATTTTTACAATATCAATAATTAAAAAGAAAAGATTCTCAAAATGTAGTATAATACTGTTATATATTTTAATATCTTTCATTTCAATATTAAAATTGTATTGTTATTAAGTGTAATATTAAAACAGAATTACAATGCGTTTTTATCGTTATGATATTGCGCAAAATAACGTAATCGCAAATTTGAATCTGAAATATGCATAAGTAAAAAATCTAACTCCATAAAATCCATCCATGGAAAACGACATATGGGATATAACGTAAAAATTTTTCGTATCAAAATACCATATGGTAGACAGAAAAAGATTTTACAAAACTTGCTGACAAGATATACATATAATTTATAAAGGCGACGAATTAAAAATCTTACGTACCACCTCGCTGGTCGGCGTCCCATTTTAACCTGCAAATTAAATTAAATTCACATAAACAAATGCTGGAAATACATAAATTAACGTATCCGGAATAGTTGTAAGAAACGCAGCATGCAAGAAAACATTTAATGTATATTACGATGTCGGTAGATAATAATGGATAAAGAAATATAATATCTCACCGAATCCAAAACGCATCTTCTTCTTCTTTCCTGGTTATTGGCACATGCGTTCCTTTTCGGATGTTGCGTCGGCCATTATACAATTCTAATGCTGTATTTCAGACTCGATATATTAAGAAATAACAATGCAGACAGTAACAGTCGCAATACTTCAAAAAAATTTCCGTCCGGACAAAACACGTCCGAACACGTTAAAACGTGTCGTCCGCGAAACACGTCCGAACTCGTTGCTTGCCCACTCGAGACTGACTCCAAAACGCAGCTAACCACACGAGGAAAAGAAAATGAAAGACGACAGATTAGATTATTAGATTGCCTTTTGCCTTCAATAACGTGAAGTTCTTCGTGATTGGTGGTAAAAAGTCGTCAGTGTCGTCTCGCTAAGCAGGATTGCCAATTCTCGATCACAAAAATTCCATGCCAACCTGCCATGTTTGGGCGATCGTCTTTTGAAAATCTGAAGCTGATTGGTGAATCCACGGTCTTACATACAGGCAGAGAGAAACCTGAGAGAGGCCATCCCGGCATTTTTCGCCAATTTTTGTTGTGTGTCGCATTAAAGTCCCTGTAATAAAAGTCGCGACACGTGGCTGCCACTTTTGATTGGTCCGCCATTTTTCGACAACTTCCGCCAATATTTGAATTGTAGAAATGACAGTAACAGTAAATTGTGGCAAAGGAAATTAAAAATATATCCCACACAGCACACTGTATCCTGAGGATATCCCAAATTGACCAAGATTTCCAAATACGATCCCACGGATATCGCAGCAGGTGATCCCGGGATATTCTAATAAGATATCGTGAGATATCCTATTATGATCTCAGGATATCTAAATATACTGCCATATCCGTTGGGTTTGCATAAGATATCTTACGAGATCTTCTGAAGGATATCCTTTAGGATATCTTTATGCTTTGCATAAGATATCTTAAAACTATAAAAAGATTAATTGACGTCATTACAATCATTTTTGAATTAACTTCATAATTACATAATTAATTCTATAATTGAAAAATGTGAAACACTATTTTTTGAAAAGTATTGTATTATATGTAATATATTATATTTAATCCATATATTATAGTTACGAAAATCGTAAAAACATTTAAAATATAAAATGTCTTTACTTATTTTATATATCTTAATTTATTAATTTTTATAGACAGAGAGAGAAAAAGAGAGAGAGAGAGAGAGAAAGAAAAAGAGTGCAGATAGTGCGTTCATGATACGTGTGTGTACTGCGCGCAGTGCAATATAGTGCGTGAAGTGCGTCACGTCACAGTCAGTTCAGTTCACTTAACCTATATCGTCGAGAGAACGGTAGTGTTTGGGATGACGCGTGGCTCACTAAGAAACTCGCTCTACCTACGTTTAACTTGCTCTACCTACGTATGAGAGATGACACGGTAATTACCAGACGTCCTGTGTGTATATATACATATAATAAATATAACTATTAAAAAATATATTAACATTATTTAGTTTTTAATTTTGCACATGTAGTTTTCACTTAATCTTATTATATTGAATGGACATGAAAATGTGAGTTCAAGTAATAAAGATATAAGTGTATTTTCGGTCAAGTTATTAGCGTAGATTGTAAAATCAATTGAATAGATTTTGCAGAGATGAGACGAATATATAATTCCCCACACAGCACACTGTATCCTGAGGATATCCCAAATTTACTACGTTTACGCGAGCGTTACTTCTGTAGTAACTTACGATATATCACTCGTTTACGCGGAGTAAATTATCGTAAGTTACTACAAAATCCCGTTTACGCGAAGGAATTATCGTAAGTTACTACAGAAGTAATTGACCAAGATTTCCAAATACGATCCCACGGATATCACAGTAGGTGATCCCGGGATATTCCAATAAGATATCGTGAGATATCCTATTATGATCTCAGGATATCTAAATATTCTGCCATATCCGTTGGGTTTGCATAAGATATCTTACGAGATCTTCTGAAGGATATCCTTTAGGATATCTTATGCTTTGCATAAGATATCTTAAAACTATAAAAAGATTAATTGCACGTCATTACAATCATTTTTGAATTAACTTCATAATTACATAATTAATTCTATAATTGAAAAATGTTAAACACTATTTTTTGAAAAGTATTGTATTATATATGTAATATAATATATATATATAATACAATACTTTTCAAAAAATAGTACTTTGCATAAGATATCTTAAAACTATAAAAAGATTAATTGCACGTCATTACAATCATTTTTGAATTAACTTCATAATTACATAATTAATTCTATAATTGAAAAATGTGAAACACTATTTTTTGAAAAGTATTGTATTATATATGTAATATAATATGTAATATAATATGTAATATAATATATATATAATACAATACTTTTCAAAAAATAGTGTTTCACATTTTTCAATTATAGAATTAATTATGTAATTATGAAGTTAATTAAAAAATGATTGTAATGACGTGCAATTAATCTTTTTATAGTTTTAAGATATCTTATGCAAAGTACTATTTTTTGAAAAGTATTGTATTATATATATATATTATATTACATATATAATACAATACTTTTCAAAAAATAGTGTTTCACATTTTTCAATTATAGAATTAATTATGTAATTATGAAGTTAATTCAAAAATGATTGTAATGACGTGCAATTAATCTTTTTATAGTTTAAGATATCTTATGCATAAAGATATCCTAAAGGATATCCTTCAGAAGATCTCGTAAGATATCTTATGCAAACCCAACGGATATGGCAGAATATTTAGATATCCTGAGATCATAATAGGATATCTCACGATATCTTATTAGAATATCCCGGGATCACCTGCTGTGATATCCGTGGGATCGTATTTGGAAATCTTGGTCAATTTGGGATATCCTCAGGATACAGTGTGCTGTGTGGGACATATTACATATTGATATATTGAATGTAACGAAAATACGAAGTCCTAAAAAGTGATTAAATTGACAATGAAATTAACGAAATATTGTATCGTGCCGAATTGCAAGACTGCGATGGATGCAAAAGTCTGAAAGTAAATTGTTCAGTTTTTAAAGTGCCAAAACGTGACGAATTGCGTAAAAAATGGATATCCGCGATAGCTTATGAGCATTTTAGGATACAGCAAATTTTGAAATATTGAATTCTTCCTTTCAGTTGCTGATAAGTCTTATTTTGTCACATCAAATGGATTCAGATGATCTCGAACGCCAGTACGCCTCTTTACCATCTCATATATTGCTATCAAGAACAATATCAGCAACTTGTACAGAATAATGTATCCAGTCAAACAGATCCACAAGTAGCACAAAGATTAGCGAATGCATTCACCGAGCTAACGACGAAAATAGACTTTAGTATGGACTTGAATAACCGTCCTCAGAGATTGAAGTTCAAAAGTAATTTTGATTTTGTCGTGAACGTACAAGAATTCTTAATGGTTAAGTAAAATAGAAATTAAAATGTAAATAAACAAAAATAAAATAATTATTTAAACAATACACGCGTGGATTTAATGCTTAACACTTGGAATTTTTTAACGAATTTAGTTAACGACGTATTTGTAGAAAAATCGAATTAGTTCAGTTCCTTGCTTTAATCATATTAATCATACGGTATACGATGAGCTTTTTTGACATATATAAGATGTATTTTATTTTATTTATGGATGTTATTGCAAAAAGGGGACTTAATTAAGCATAATAAGGTTTTTAGTTTCTTTCGTAAAATAATTGTAAAAAAAATCTAATCAGAATTGAACTAAAAACGGTAAGACTACAAGGCGGATCTCTTGCTACCACTCATCCACATTTGAACTCATTTAAAACGTTGATTGAGCCAACTTATTTACAAAACTCGCTGCTTTTTGCATATACTATTTCTTATCTTACATTTATTATATATTCAATTATTATATATTCAATCGATCGATCGTTACCGAAATTTCTATAACTTTAGAACTGATCAACCAAATCTTAACAAATTATATATAAAATAAGGGTAGAAAAGATTGAAGAATATAATAGAATATAATAGAATATAATAGAATTAATAAAATTTGTTAATAATAGAGAAGTTACCTATTTCTGTTAAAAAGAAGTTTACAGAAATTTTTTAATTTTATTATATTTTTTAGTCTTTTCTATTTTTATTTCATATATAATTCTTTAAGGCCGGTATTCATAGTCGGGTCTTATATCCAAGATCGTCTTAAGTATAGTCTTAAGGCGTCATCAGTCAATCAGAGGGCCGTAGTAGCATCTTAAGACATCACTTCTTCTATGAAAAAGCCAAGTGCAAATTTCTAATTTGCACAATTTTTTCACTATTCGGTATTGTATTCGGTGACTATCTTTTGAAACTAAATTTTAAATCCCTGTCCAGGTTTTTTTCCCACATCCACATTTTAAATACTAAATGTAAAATATTTTATGACAAAAACGTCGCTAATTTAGATTAATTATAAACACTGTAGCCTTGACATAAATATTTTATTTAGATTTTTTATTACTACTTATTACATTTTTTAAATATTATTTATTAAAAATACAGCTGATATATATTTTTTTAATTTGATTGAAAAAATTTGTCATTACAATATAATACAATAGCAATAAAAAATATCGTATAACTGTAGGTAAAATTGAAATTAATAGAAGAATTCGTTTATTTATAAAAATAATTACAATCTAAACGATAAGTTGTACTTAAAATTTCTATAGTAATTTTGTAATAGATTTGTAAAGAATCTAATTCAAATTGTGATTGAAAAGTTGATTTTAGCACTAAAACTTGTACATTAGCTTTTTCAGATGTTGTTATCATCATCCACATATAATATTGAGGAACTTCTAATAACTCTTATATCAACAGGTATTTGTTTTATATACATGTTCTTAGCCAACTTTTTATCCTGTTTGCAGCGCCATATATACTGCGATCCGATTTCCTCCGGTCTCGCTAGCCGAAGGAGCGCGGCCGCAAATTGCTCCGTGATGTCTCTCACGGCTTCCCGATGCAACGATTCCGATGGGCGCCAGGTGCGATTATAGACGCGCACCACGTCTCCAGACTTAGATCTGTTCTCGATAGCTTCCACCCGGGCGTGAGCTCAGGGCGTCGGTACGTTTTTTTGAGGTGGAGCGAGGAGGGACGTAGCGCAATCAACACAAGCTAAACAGTAACAGAAATATATTTCGAAAAGATAGTGCACAGAATGAGACGGAAATTCACGGTAAATCAAGGACCACGTCCCAGTGTTAATTCGAACTGGCCGCTAACGCACGCACGGGGCACGTGGCGATCTTATGCCTGCGGGCCGCTCCCTACGAGCGGGCCCGACGTAACCTGCCTGGACGACGGCGTGAAACGCTCGCGGAACTCCCGGACGAGCCCGGCAATCCCGGTCCGTATGAACGCAAATACGCACTGATTTTCCCGGCGGTGTCGCCGCCCGCTAACAGCCGTGCGGTCGAACGCGAACACGCAGCACCATCAATCCGAGCACGCGACAATTAACAATTTCAACACAACGCGAATGCACCGCAGCAATATCCCGAATACGCAATATTCCCGGAATCGCAGCGGCGATGCTCCTGAGCACGCGGTGCTCCCGAACGCAATCGGACGGTCCCCTCCCCCCCCCGCGAGCGAGCGCGACGATACTTGCCCGCACGGCACGACGCAAAATATCCGCAAGGCTCCCGGTGAGGCTCCCGTCGCGCCGATATCCACCGCCTCGACAATACTCTCGATCCCGAGTACAATATCCTCGATCCCGAATGCAACACGATCATGAACACAATGATAACCGCGGGTGTGCACGATGCACGACGCCTCGCGCGTTATCCCTCGAAACGCGCCGCCCGCGGCACGTTCCGCTCCCCGACGAACACAATATACGAACACGCGACACGCTACGAATAAACGGTTCGACTGTCGGCCGCGCGATTTCCGAGGAGGACCCTGCTATACACTTCCTGGGCCCGATCTCAGCCAGCCCCGCGTCCGCGATCTTAATTCAACGATGCGATACTCTAGCCGGCCTCCCCCGCACGGGAGCCGGTAACCACGCGCACAAAGCAATTCGACGGATTTGCACGGTAATCTAGGCAGTACGTGCCTTCCCTCGTGCAGGGCCACGGCCGAGATCGAACCCCCAATATCGCGGCAGTACCGGAGTGGAGATCTTACAAGGTTGCTGTTCGCTGCTGCTCGGCGGCGTCGGGACACTCTTTTCGGGGGATGGCTCCTCGCCGGCGGCTCGAACGACAGTAATGAACGATCGGCCCGGCGGGACCACGCTGGGCCCGCGCGTGCGCCCTCAGGCTCGCGACTTCCGCCCCGCCGATTTGTCGCGCGTGCCGTCCTGCTCGCGGCACCGCTCGTTTCCGCTGCCTGCCCGCGGCAATTTTAAATGGCTGTTCCGGGTACGGGCCCATCTCAGTGTTAGCCCGGTTGGCCAGGCCGTGGCTATCCTGCTCAACGCCCTAAGTACTGCCGGGGCGAGGTGCCTGGGTCGTCCACCCGCTCCGCGGTAGCGGCGACGCACCCCTTCCTTATGCTGCGGCGGGGCCAGGGATGTCCTGAGCGAGACCTGTTATGCGCCCTGGTGACGGGGCCCGCGTGACACGCCCGCCGGTCAACCGTTCACTCCAGTATTCCTCCCCAGTGTCCTTCCGTCCCACGTTGCGGCACTCCGGCCGTTACATAATGCCCTCCTGATCTCACGCTCCGGCACCGCGTGTCGCTCCTACAAAATCTGGCTACAAAAAACGATTAGTTTTAAATGGCCCTCCCCGTTTCGGGCCGAGGCGCCATCCCCGACCTTCCCCTCGGCCGAGCTCCGCCTGGGTGGAGGACGCGACTTTGTCACGTCACAATACATGGAGGAGATAAGGATAAGAGGATTCATAAATTTGGCGCGCAGGCGTTGGGTGCGTTGGTTTAGGACGATTGACCAGGAAAACAACGCTGAAATCTGGGAAAATTCCGCGGACATCGATATTTTTGGATTACGTCGTTTATTCGATATGGAGGCTTTTGAAGAAGAAGAAGAACACTGGTAAGTTACTCATTTTTCCAATACAAAATATTGAATAAACATTGCTTTATATTAATCATCTTGTTACATTTGTGTGTTTTAGGTAAAAAAGTTGCCTTGAACTTCCATTATTCTCATTCTTCCTCAGTTATAGTTGCGCTTTTAAGAAAACTTTATATCAATTTTGTAATTTATATGCAATATATATTTGTATGGATTCTAAGGATAAGACAAGGCGAGCGTTACATGCGTGTATGTGCGTGGGTGTTTATAGGCAGAGTAATTAGGCGGCAAAAAGCGAGCAAATGTAAAATTCTTGTCGACACAAAATTTATGTCACATGAGAAATAAATAAGTATATAATATGGTTAAAAGAATGTTATCCTTTTCTTTTACAATCATTCCATTCCTTGTCATTAGAATTAAGCTGTCTTCGTCGATTGTTTAATAACATTACTACATTTGCAGATGTAGCACGGACGCTCACTAAAATGTTTTATTAGAAATATCATTGGCGAAGAAAAGATATGCGAACGAGAAGACCGCGCGAACAGGGAAAAAATAAGGGGGCCGGGAGCGAGAGGGACTGCGCGAACGGGGGAGAGAGAGAATGCGAACGAGAAGACGCGCGCGAGCGGGGGCCGGGAGCGAGAACGGAGGAAATAACGCGAACAGGGGCCGGCTGCGAGCGAAAACGTGAGCGAAAGAGAACGCGCGCGAACGGGGTCCGGGAGCGAGAGGGACCGCGCGAACGGGGGCCGGGAGCGAGAACGGAGGAGATAGCGCGAGTAGGCCAGAAACAGTACGCACCGTACTCGGGTACTTCCGCGGGGGGTCGGGGGGTGCCGCGCGCGCGCGGGGGGAACGCCATAAGAGATGGGCGAGGGGGTCGAGGGGGGCCGCGGGGGAGGGGATGGGCGAGGGGGGGTGAAGGGAGGGGGTAAACGGGCGGGGCTTGCGAATGGAGGGGGAAAGTGGGCGGGGCTTCGCCCACGCACTTTCTCTTGTAGCTGGACAAAGGCTCTTGGGCCGTCCAATCAGATTCGAGTGGACAAAGGCTCGTGGCCAATCAGATATGAGTACACGGTTGGTGGGTTTTGGGGAATTTGCACGGTCGGTACCGTTGAGGTGAAAATTCCCTAGGTGGGTTTTGGGGAATTTTGCGTCGCGGCAGCGGGGTTGGGGGGGATCGTCGATCCCGGGCGTTCCGAGAGGGCGCTCGGGTCGGGCGCGATCGGGTATTCGTTTCGTTGTCGGGCGCGAGCGGAAATCCGGCGCGTCACCGCGACGAGGTTTTTTTCTTATCGACCGAGAGCGGAAATCCGGCGCGAATCGTGCGTCACCGCGATTAAGTTTTTATTTTTTCGCGCGCGTTCTGACGCGTTCGAACTCGTTTGAACGTGTTCAAGGTCGTTCCAATTTTATTTTCGCGGCTCCCGATAACCGTTTTTTGTTCGTTTCGGATTCGAAAGTCGTTTCGATCCATCGCTGCGTATCGTGGATGACGCAATCGCGGTGATCGCGGAGTTGGGGATCTAGGGAGAGCGGGATCGCATCGAGATAGGTACGACGGGAAAAGGAACGAGAGAGAACGCAATGTATGAGATATCCGCGTACGAGCGGTAGTTTTTATTCATTTTTCTTAATGAAATATATACATACGCGTTTACATTTGTATAAATATATGTACACGCGACGTGACATTCAGGATTTGAAACAAAGCGCCGTAAGCTCGCAATCGATGATCTTGTTGGGATCGAAAAATTCGCTCCTCAGTATCGCATTTCTGGCCGAAGTGCCCGTCTTGATCGCGTTGGCGGCTATCTCCCGATAGCGCGAGTACCTCGCGTCGACCTCCCCGGTGGCCGCGCTCAGCGCCGAGATGATGCGGTCGACGCAAAATTGAAGATCGTACAGCGTGAGCACGGTTTTGACCGACATAGCCACGCGAGCCGCGTTGGGTAGCTCCATACGCAAGATCGCCAGGTTGTTGATCGTTCCGAATCGCAGCGTCATCTCTTCGATCTTTATCGGCGAGGGAGGGTGGGTTCCGTCGAGGTCGGACTGCAAGCACGACAACACGTCGCGTTTGCGCTCGATCAGTCCTTTCCACATATCGAGCGTCAGAGAGACCTCTTTGCCTTGTTTATCCCCCAAGGCGATATCCACGTACGAAGGCGAGGGTGCACCGTACCACGGTGACTTGATCGCGATACCTACGGCTACGTATTTGTAGCCGGTCGACGTCAGCGGATAACGCGTCGTCAGGATGCGCACCGCGGGCGCAGCGTCGTTGGGAAAGCTGGAACGCCACTCCCGATGATGCCGATTTTGATCGTCCGGCGATTCGATCCTTCGTCTCTTGCCGTTGTCGTTCACCTCCGATCCCGTCTCGCGAGGGGAAAGATCCCTTAGCGCGGGTCGATCGGTCATCGTCGAGAACATCTCGCGCGCTGTGGTATCGTTCGTGTTTCTAATTCGGTCGACGATGCGATACTGATGCTTTGGCGGGAACACGTCGGTATAAATAGAAAAGTTCTCACTTATATCACGTGGCGCGACGTGGCGTGCGAGAATTTGCGCAGTTCTCTACTTCCTTCCCGTTTGACACGGCGATCGGAAAGCTGAACGCCGTCGCCGTCGTCGTCGTCGTCCGAATAGGTCGACGGTGACGTCAAAACGCCGACGCGCACGATTCGTTCGAGAAGATCGCGCAACTGTTGCAACAGGTCGGTCTTAGGGCAGACGATGTTCAGCATCCGTAGATCGAATTTACCGGCCGACGAGACGGTCCTCGTGAATTCGTTGAATTTGTAGAACTGCGCCCGAGTGGTGAAGTACAGATTGCCGTCGACGTAGCGGAAGATCGACGTCACGCCGGTCGGTATTCCGGGAAACGTCGCCTCGAGGGGCCTAAATTTGGCGACTCTCTTGCCCCTGTCGCATTCGTCTATCTCGCCCACCGAGTTACCGTTGAACACGACAAAGGAACGTCCTCTGTGGATGTTCACCGCTCCGTTGATCAACGTTTTTACGGGAAATCCGAGTTCTTGCAAGGTCTTCGGCCAACCTGGCCGTAGACTAAATTCCGGATATTGCACCAAGTATACCAAATTATCCACGCATACCACGAGATCGCCGGACGGTGATTGATAGGCGGCGTTCACGCGCGTGTAATTGTCGTGGAGAAAGCTCATGTGACTCGAAAGGGCTAAAGGCCCGTTGTACGTCTTACCGTCCAGATCGATCGACCAAACGTAACGCTTGTACGAGATGTACATTCGATTCTCCAAAATTAATATCCCGTTCACGCGATCGAGGCTGCACAGATCCGGCGACGGCGGCGCCGGCGGCGTCGGCGTCTGACGCGGGGGTTCGTCCGTACTTTTTTCGCCGTACAAACGTTGAATGTCGGCGATGTCGGTTTGATCGAGCTTGACCGGATACTGCTGATCGGGCTGTATCGCGAACATCACCGACGTTTTGCGTCTATTGTGCAACAATCCGAGAGAGTGGCCGATCTCGTGCGTCAGCGTGTAGTGCAGGGAGAACTTATCCGCGGGATTTTTGTTGACGTGGATGTGCCACGGCTCGTCCCCGTCGACGTGCACCTCGGAGACGAACCCCGCTTCGTCCGTCGGGAGAGACGCGTGGGCGAGCACGTTGCCGGGACCGTCGAAATTGTTCGAGCAGATCGCTCCGTTTACCTTGACATTCGTGTTATAGTGACGTAGGCGTCGCCAAGATATGACAATGTCGGGATTCGTTTCGGAGCGTTCGAACGTCAACGCCGAATGCTGCGACCACAGGTCGAACGCGGCCCGCGCCGTGCTCAGCTCGCTCTCGTCGGCCAAGTGAAAATCCCACGTCAGGTGCGTCCTCGGCCATTTGGATAGACTCGCTTTCGTTCCGTGCTTCAGAATATCTCGGAAACCGCATCGCGGTTTGCTCATCAATCGCAGCGTTTCGTTGTTGGGCCTTCCGTCGCTGGGTAAATCGTAGTATTTCTGAAATTCCTCGATGGCGTTACGAAGAACGTCGTTTCGTCTCTGAGCCGGAAACGCGTTCACGTCTTCGGTTAGATATCCGTATTTCTGCAGGTAATCGATCGTAAGCGCGTAATTGTCATCCGTGGAATTGACGCACCGCGCGGCGATAAGACACGCGGTCAGAACGATTACGCGCGCGAGCTGCATCGTCAAGAGCGAGCGAGAAAAACGGTGGAACTGCGATAACGGCGGCGTCTCGCGATATGAGCGCGATCGCGACGCGCGGTCACGCGATATGAGCGCAATCGCGACGCGCGGTCACGCGGTGAGACAATAATACAATACAATAATACAAACTGGGGGGGTGGTCCTCAACCGAAGACCCACCGGCGGCACGCAGACCGAGTCCATTGTGCCTCCCCACTGCAGTAACAGCCCCACAGTTAAGAGAGACCTGTCTTCTTCCAGAAGCGAAACAGGTCCCCCACCGGTAGCTGTCTAATCTGCTCGGGCTCCAGAAAGGCTGAGCCGAGCGTAAAAAGTCGTCGCCTGGCATATGCTGGGCATTGACCGAGAATGTGGAGACTTGTTTCCTCCTCTTCCCCACAGAGTCTGCAGTCGGGTGTACTGCTACGACCCAGCTTGTACATGTGGTAATTTAGGACGCCGTGACCTGTCAGTAGCTGTACTACCAGTCTGGCATCCTTCCTACTCAGTGATCTAATGCTACTTGCCAGTTCTTCCCTGAGAGAGTCCCCTAGGAGAGCCCTGGCTTGCCTGCATTTGACCCTGGTTTCCTCTTTCCAGTAATCAAGATGCTGGTTCCGCAGCCAGCCCCGGATCTCATTCCTACCTAAGCTGTAGGGAATCCCGACAGCCGGCTCCGGCCCCAGCAGTCTTGTCTCCGATCCTGCTCTAGCGAGTTGGTCGGCAGTTTCGTTACCCTTGATCCCTGAATGGCCGGGGACCCATATTAAAGTAACTTCGTTGTTCTTCGCCAGCCTCTCCAGGGTGCAGCTGCAGTCCCAGACCAGCCGTGAGGTGAAGTTCGGAGCACAGAGGGCCCTAAGCGCCGCCCCGCTATCCGAACAGATTCTGATACGCCCTCCCTCCCGCTTCCTCTCCAATAAGGTTTGGGCACATCTCATAATGGCCACAGTCTCCGCTTGGAACACCGTAGCAAATTCGCCGAGTGGAACAATTTCCTTAGTACCATCTCGGGGGCAATAGAGACCCGCGCCAGAGTCAGCGCTTGATCTGGAGCCATCCGTGAACCAGATGTCCCCATTCCAGGCATTCAACCCTTTAGGATCTTTCCACTCCTCGCGCTTGGGGAAACACACTCTGTATTTTCTCTCGAAGACGCGGATTGCCGGCATTCTGTCCTGCCCCATTGTGAAGACGGGGCTAGCCAGAATCGTTCCTGGAATTCTTGTGTGCCTGGCACCAACCTTCCATTTCAGCTCACACTTCAGGCGATAAGCCGCGGCCGCAGCCGCAGCCTCCACCACCCGGTGCAGCGGCTCAATGCCTAGTAGCACTCCCATCGCTGCCACTGGCGTGGTTCGCATCGCCCCTAGAGCCCCTCTTAAGATCAGAGCCCTGACGTGCTCCAAAGCCGTTCTGGCAGTTTTCATCTGCGTCCTAGGCCACCATATTACCGAAGCATACAGAAACCTGGGCCGGAGAATCGCCGTGTAGATCCAGTAGACCATCCTTGGTTTCAGACCCCATATCTGGCCAAATGTTCGCCTACACGTCCAGAAGTAAGAGCAAATGCTTTTACAGCGATTCTCAAGATGTTCCTTCCATGTCAGCTTCTTATCCAGGGTAACCCCCAGATATTTCACTGACTCGGCCGGAACCAGTCTTGTTCCTCCTAAAATGGGTCCTTCCACTGGGCCCACTTTGTACTTGCGTGTGAATACCACGAGCTTCGTCTTCAGTGGATTCACCGATAGACCGGTCTCGCGGCACCACTCTTCTACTACCTCTAGAGCTGCCTGTGTTAGCTCTAGAAGCGTCTCTAGGAAGGGTCCTCGCATAAGAATAGCCACATCATCGGCATATCCCTGCGTAAAGAAACCCCTATCATTCAATGTGCTGAGTAGCCGATCCGCTACCAGACACCACAAGAGCGGAGAGAGAACACCTCCTTGTGGGCAGCCTCTCTCTACCCATCCATCGACTCTCACCATTCCTGATGAGGTCGTTACTCGCCGTCCAAGCATTCCTCTGATCCACTCAACGATCATCCTCGGGACGCCCCTCCGTGCGGTCTCCTCGCACACTACTGAATGCGGAGTGTTGTTGAATGCACCTTCTATATCTAAGAAGGTGCCTACCACGAAGCCCTGCTCCTCCAACTGTTTTTCGATGAACGATACGACAGAATGGAGGGCGGTCTCGGTGGAATAACCCGTGCGATACGCATGCTGGTTTATGTGCAGCGGATGCCGCAACAGAACCACGTCTCGCACATAAACATCGACCAGCCTTTCTAGCGTCTTAAGGAGAAAAGACGTCAGGCTGATCGGTCTAAAGTCTTTGGCAGAGGTGTAACCTGTCCTGCCCGCTTTTGGGATGAACACCACCTTTGCCAGTTTCCAAGCGCTGGGCGTGTAGCTCAGCGCCAGACAAGCCCTTAAAGTCCGCGTAAGAGGCCCAATGATCTGCTCCAGCCCCTCTTGTAGAAGAGCCGGAAAGATCCGGTCCGGTCCTGCTGACTTAAAGGGCTTGAAGGCCTTTACAGCCCATCTGACCCTATCAGGTCTGACAATTTCAGCTGCAAGTGCCCAATCGCTTCCCTGTGCTCTCCGCGGCGCCGGAGTCTCATGCCATGCGTAGTCCTCCGTCCCCTTTTGGAAGCCTGGAAAGCTTGTTTCTAACAGGTGTGTCAGACACCGTTCTCCAGTCACCATCGTCCCGTCAGCGAGACATATGGTTTCCAGAACTGCGTCTGAGTCCCTGGCCAAAACTCTGCATAGTCTAGCGGTTTCGGGCATGCCCTCCACTGACTCGCAGAATCTCTCCCAGCTTTCTCTTTTCGCCCTCACTACAGAATCCCTGTAGTTCTTCTGAGCCCTTCTATGAAGGTCCCAGTCGGACTGGCGGCCCGTGTTCCTGGCTTTGTTCCACGCACGACGGGCCGCGCCCCTGAGATCCCGCAGCTTTGGACTCCACCAAGAGGTGCCCCTGGTGTTTCTAACTGTCCTCTCCGGGCAGTTCTTTTCAAAGCTGTCTATCAGAGCTCTTTGCAGATGGTCTACACAGAGCTCTATCTCGTGTGGGGTCCCATGCCTCTTGGGAAAATCCCTGAGACTGGCTGACAGGTCCTCTCGATAAGAAGCCCAATCAGTTCTTTTTGAGTCCCTCACTTTCCTTTCTTCAGATCTGGCTTTAGCCAGCCTAAAGGTGATTTGTCTGTGGTCTGATAAGGAAGGCTCATTCGAGACCCTCCAGTTAGCCACCTCCCGAACCATTTGCCTAGAGCAAATAGTAAGATCGAGCACTTCCCTCCTCACTGTCGTGCAGAAAGTGGGCTCGTTCCCCTTGTTGAGAATTTCTAAGTCCGTAGCCGCTAGAAATTCCAACAGCTTCCTACCTCTCTCGTTGGTGTCTGTACTTCCCCAGATCGTGTGATGCGCATTCGCATCACATCCCAAGATCAGGGGAAGCTGATTTCTTTGACAGTATTCCACCAGGCGAGTCACCGGCTCGGGTGGCAGTGGGCCTCCATCCTTGTGGGGGAAGTAGGCCGAGCACACTATCAGTTTCTTCCTGAAACCAAGCTCATCGATGACTTCTGTCTCGACCGCTACTGTATCTCTAGAACAGAAATCAGGTATTAATCGGGCCTCAACGCCCTTGAGCACCACACACGCTCTAGGTCGCTGCTCTGACGGGGCCTTAAATAGCCTCCCGCATCCCGCCAAGCCTCTGACACAACCTCGAACCAGCCAAGGTTCTTGTATCAGTGAAATGGCTGTATGCATTCCAGCTTGGCGCCTGGCAAGAACAGCCGAAGCTCCTTTGCTGTGGTGCAAGTTGATTTGGGTGAAGACCACCCCGGTCGGATTCATTTATTTAGATCCGACCTTTGGGTTGGGCCCCTCCCTACCCGTTACCCCTCCCTTTTGGGACATCCCACTCACCCTAAAGGTGACCTGGTCCATCCCAAGGTAGGGTTTAAAATCCAGCGTCCTCAGCTTAAGGACACTGGATTCCGGGAGACCGAGAACCAGGTTCCTACCGTCGCCGGTAGCCCCTACGTTCTCGGCAAATATTCGCCAGCCCGCCGTGCAGAGCCCCGAGTTTTGCCGCTCGAGCCGCGCAAGGGTCGCAGCTGAGTCCTCGGGAGGTCCCGGGACCCACACCACAGCCCTATACTGCTTTTGCAGCACCTCCGGGCCCACTGTTTTGAGCCTGGCGCCTTCCCACGGCACAATGGCACCGATCCGGTCTTCCAACCATTTCAGCGTCACCGCGTCCGCACATCTCACAATCGCCGCGCCCGTCTTCAGATAGGTGCCGTGAAATCTGGGCACAGGACCCTCCCGGATCCCATCGATCTCCTTGGAGACCGCACCCTTCAACAGTGTCAACCGCTCCGCGGTCAGCACTGCCTCGGGGTAGCCCTCCGCCACAATCACCCTCGTCAGGGGGTCGGCGACGCCAGCATAGGTCCCAGTTTCCTGGGCCCTTTGCTTCTTCTTCGCTCCTTCTGCCGATGGAGGGGTCTCATTGGAGCCCATCCGGCGCTTTTTACCGGAGTGCCCCTGAGGCCCCTTACTCGGCGTCTTGGGGAAAGCTGCAGAAGGTTCAGAGGTTGAAGGGAGATCAGCCTGGGCTTTCTCCCTCTCCCTCCTAGCCTTCCTTTTCATTGCGCCACTGCGGTTCTTCCTGAGAAGACCCGTAGTGTTCGCAGTCTCTTTAGATGTAGGGCCAGTGCTTTCCGAGCCCGTTAGGGCCCGTTCCGCACCTACCACCACATCCGTTTCCCCTCCGGAGGTCCCTGGTGAGACCTCCATCGGGACTTCGTTTGGTTTTGCATTTTTATTTTGCATTTTGTTCCCACAAGTAGCTAGGGAAAAGATGGTCAGCCCATGCAGAGCCCCGCATGCATGGGTAAGGCTAAATACTCTGGGGTTTCGCCTGGTTCCCCAGAGGCATCGTTCGAGACACTGCTCTCCCAGTGCCACGCAGCCTTCGCCACGATGGCTTCCAGCTTAGCTTGGAGAGATGGTCCACGGCGGCGGCCTTTCCCTCCCAGATGAGGTTTACGCCCATCGGAACAGGTTATAACCGCCACTACCCGGACGGTCCGCGCGGCACGCGGGGGTTTAGGCCCGGGCCGAACATCCCCTCCGGGCGTCCTCCTATCCGCCACCCGGAGACGCGCCCGCTAGGTATCTCATCCCACGGGCACGCGGTGAGACGCTCGTTGCCGATTGCGCGGACAGGTGGCGGTGGGGGTGAAAAGAATGCGTCGATTCCGACGGATGAGTCGGTTCGATAAAAAACAAACGCGCAATTTCTCTTTTTGCTAATTCTATTTTTAAAATAGTTTTTATTGCGCAATATCCCGCTTCTGTTTATCGGCGATAACGGCATCTCGCCGATAGCGCGCACAGGTGACGGCGGGGGGTGGAAAAAATTGCGTCGATTCCAGCGGATGAGTCGTTTCGATAAAAAAATGCATTTCTTCTCCCGCGCAATTATAAAAATAGATTCAATCGCACAATTTCCCGTTTCTTTTCTCGGCGACGAGCGTTTCACGCGGGATGCTCGTTGCCGATAGCGAGTATAGGTGACCGGGGGGGTCTCGGGTGGAAAAAATTGCGTCGACGGTTCCGGTGGAATGAGACAATGTGATAAAAAAAAAAACGCATTTCCCTCTGTTCAGAGGTCAGTTTTTAAAATAGTTTTCCTACTTTGGTTGCACATCCTTCCTTTTTGATTGCGCTTCCTCGATATATAAGGACTCTCAGGCTGGGCTTGGGTGTAGTCCTTCCGCGTTCTCTCGACGCGATGGATAAAATTGTTGAATTAAAATCGGTGTGTGATCAAGTGCAAACACAGGCAACGTCCGTAGCTATGGCTACGGACGACCTGCACGAGGCGGTGATGCAGCTGCAGCATCGCCTCAGGACCATTGTCGAGAGAGCGCCGCCATGTCTCCAGGTGACCGTCCGCGTCGACGAGGACGCGCACATGCTCGATCGCATGTAAGTTTTTTACATATTCTTAAAGTATTTTCTATATATTTATTTCTTTATATCCATTTCTATAAATTCATTTTTATATATTTATTATTTATATAATCCTTATTATATATTCAATTTTCAGAGGACTCATCGCTTCAGTGTTGAAGAAGGTAAATAAATGCCTTCGCATTTGTACGCTGCGAGGTATCGCGGCATGTATCGGGACGCTGCGCGACTCGACACGTCGACGGAGCAGCGTCCCGAGACGGGCGGTGAAAACGGCGACAACGGTGACGGCGACGAGGATGTGAGCGGTCGCAACATAGACGTCAACCTAATCGACGTCGACGACAACGACTTCGCGGAGGATTGGACACCCCTTCTTTGAAGAAAAATAAATAACAAATATTAAATAATAAATATTAAATAATAAATATTAAATAATAAACACTAAATATTAAATATTAGATATTAAATAATAAACACTAGATATTAAATAGTAAATAAATTGTAAATACAATGTTAAATAAATATTATTCTACGAACAATCGAGGAGCAGCATATTTTATTCTCATTTTGAAATATCTGTCGTACGATAATCTGCGATGTAATATAATGTTAAATAAATATTACATAAATAAAAAAATAAAATAGTATATAAAGAAAGATAAATTACGTGTGAATAATAACGAGATCGCTCTCGCCGCCGATATCGCGCTTCCGCTCGACGCTCCCGACTCCGCTCATCGCCGGAGTTCGACGTTCGTTCTCGTCGCTATCGCTCGCGGTCGTCTAGCGCGCTCGGCGTTATCGCTCTCGTCCGTCTCGCGCTCGGCGTTATCGAACGCGATTATACGGTATGCGAAAATGAATAAGCTCGTTCGTCGATTTTTCATTATTTTTATTATATTACTTAAAATATACACATAGAGTGAGGATTCTTATTAGTAATAAAAATATGCACATAGATTGACGGATGGATAAACAATTATAATTGATCCGTGAAATCGATGCTGGAGAGACCCTCGCGTCGCTCGTTCCACCAGTCGCGCAGCTTCATGACGTTTTCCATCGCGCAGCACCGTCGATGTCGTCCGCAGTGAAACGCGCGATCGGCGCGAAGGAACTCCAACCGACCGATGTCTTCGTACTCGGCGTCGATGGTCTCGATCGTCACGTCGACGTCGCCGAGAATCTCTTCCAACCACTTCTTTTTCTCTAGACCTTTCACGTATACTCGCTCGCCGAGTTTCTCGCCTCTCTCGCTGAGGTCGTCGCACACCGCGCGTCGAACAATCGATCTGGCCAGGCGATAGTCCACGTCCCCGTCGTTCCAACGGAGACCGTGATGATTCGTCACAAGCCAGTTGACCCGTGCTTTTTCGGCGTTCGTCAGGAGGTTCCACTTCATCGGCGCGCGAAACACGTGATGCGCGAGTTCGCGCGCCTCGCTCCGGAGCACGGCCACCTCTTTAACGACGAATCTGTCGCTCACTATGAATCCTTGCAGGTCGACGAAGATAGTCGTCGTCGCTGCGGCCATCGAGTCGGTGGAAAGATTCACGCTCAAACTGCTCGTTCTTAGCGGGATCTGAGGAACGATCGAAGGATCCCCGTATTTATATATCTCCCGTTTCCGGTAGATATATCCGGATGCTGTATCCCACCATAGCATTTTAGATAATTTTGCGCACCACGTTGGTCAGCGGACCGTATTCGATGACGCGATCGTGAACGATGAGGCAAAAGGCGGTGGTCTTCGGCGGAACGTTCCTCTTGCATTCGAATTCGATGCGCACGTCCACGGTGGCGCTCTTCACCGCTTCGTTTTGGCGGGAACAATCGATCACCACGAGCGGAGCTACGCGCGCGAACTCGCGCGGGGAGAAGAGCGCGTCGTCGCGACCGTCCCCGTAGTACGCTCTTCGAAATTTCGCGTACATCTCGTACAGCACGGCGAACTTGTCGTTTTCGAAATCCGCGTTCACGTCGTCGTAGGGATAGAAATCAGAGTTGAGATACAACTTCACGTTGGAGAGCGCGCAATGATCGAACTTCGAGGAGTCTTCCGTGAATTCGTTTCGCCGTCCGGTCTGCAGCGCGAATATCACGTATCGCGGCTTCTCCAACTGCGGCGCGGCTTTCACGGCCCACGAATGCTTGGTCGTGCTCTGCAGCAGGGGAAATTCGTACAGGTCCCAAGAGCGAAAGCCCACGCTCAGAAATCGTCCGCTCTCCAACGTTCGCAACAGCGACAATTTAGTCACGTCGTTCAACGCCACGTGCGGCATACGCCATTGCACCTTGAGCAGCGTAATTTTAGGATCTTTGGTCGGATCCCTCGGCACGGTTCTTTTCGGATCTACGACGCAGTTGTCGTCGCTGCGAGCGCGTATCAGGATTAGCTCGTGTCGCGCGTTTATCACGACGCGTTTGTGGTTTTCGCAGAAACCCAAAAGAACGTTCAGAGGTACGCAAAAATTGAATTGATGGGACGCGCTGTTCAGATTCGGTTCGTGCTTCGGATAACTCCACCCGGCGTTCTGCAGTCTTCTGGCTCGTTCGGCGGTCAGCGACGCGTAGTTCTTTATCGTGCTGGTTATTCCGACATTTCTGCATCGGTCGATCTCCACGCCGTCGAGTTCGTATTGAATCTCGTCGAACATAAACGCGACGCAGTTGTTGACCAATTTCGCGTGCGTGTCCGGCGTCGTCGCGCCGTCGTCGTGGAGTCGTCCCTCGACGTACAGGAAACTGTCGCACGGCAGCGTATACAGATCTTGCTGCTGTATGGGTATTCGTATCTCGTCGTTGTGCCCGAACGTCGTGTTGACGTACGGGTTATACGTGTGAGTCTCGATTCCGACGATGCGCTCGTCGAAGATCGGCTCACCGCCGATGCTCAGGATGTCGGTCATGATCTTTCCCTTCGACGCGGCGACGACGCGTTTCTCACGACGAGACCCAGCGATCGTAGAAACCTGACGTTGGCGTTGCTGAGAACGGTTCTCTTTCCTCCTCCTCCTCCTCTTCTCTTCTTTACGCTTTCGAATTCGTCGCAGAACGGGCTAGCTTGCTCGTTCGTACAATTCGCGCTCGATCCGTTCAGAACGAGCATCCTTCTCGCTCTCTCTCTCTTCGAGTCGCGGAGATACGCGCACACACACACTAACTGCGGCGACGACGTACGTGCAGTCTTATCGTTATCTCCTCGCC
Source organism: Temnothorax ravouxi (assembly GCA_030770255.1). Lineage (NCBI taxonomy): Eukaryota > Metazoa > Arthropoda > Insecta > Hymenoptera > Formicidae > Temnothorax > Temnothorax ravouxi. Next base: position 9,800 of record JASTWP010000338.1, on the reverse strand, counting down.
GCGAAAGTCGATCAATCGATCGTTCTGATCCACGATTCGCACCGTGATGTCGGTGACGTTTCGCGCGACGATCGGGAGGTAAATGATCTGCGTCGGAGTCTCCGACAGTTTATATCCCGGTGGAACTTTCGGCGCGAATTCGTGTATCGCGTGCACCGAGCGTCCGTTGCTGTACGCTCCCGCGGTGATGCTGCATTCGATGCGAATTATGTTCACGCTCATGACGTCAACGGGTCCGTCGGAAACGTACCATTTGTTCGGTTTTAGGATACGATCGCGCGAAAAACCCAAAAGAGAACCGATGTTGTTCGGTTTTGTAAAATTCACTCTGTAGGCGCAATTTATCTCGCTCCTCATAGTATTCTCGTTGGCGCGAAGAGCGAGTATTGCATCACCGTCTTCATCGTCCTCGTATACGTCGTAACCGTAATCGTCGTTTTCGTCCTCGTACACGCGATAACCGTCGTTAGCGTTATCCTCGTCGTCGTTCTTCTCCGATCGATTTTTTTTATCTTCTATCGGCCCAGCGCCATCGGCCTCCGGTTTTTCTCTCTTTCTTTTCTTCGTCTCTCTCTCGTGATGAAGAAGAGCAGCGCGCAGATATCTGCTCACGGCTCGCAGCTCGTACGACCCCACCGGAACGACGATCTTCCGGTCGTCCTCGCCGAAGTAGAACACATTGTTCGCCGACGTAACGTTCGGTATCGAGTTGTACGTCTCAAAAGTCGTCAAACCCAGCTCGTACTCGCCGTCGCTCAGATCCAAAGCGGGAAAGTGACTCGCCGTGAGAACGCTGCTGGTTCCGGTTAACGTGAACGTCAGCGACATCGCGGGGAAACGTCGATCGTCCGTCGTTCTTCCAATCGATCTCGCAAAGAAATCGCAGGCACAGCTGTCCGCAGATTCTCTGATCGAACGTCTGAAACGCGCGACGATTGTACGTCACGATCGCGCTCTCGCCGCCACCGCTGAGATATCGCGCGAGGTTTCTCGGCGGACGGAGGTTTCCGAACGCGTCGAAGTAGATCGCCGCGTTTCCTTTCTTCGCGTAAGCGACCCAATGCGTGCCCGGACCGGCCGCGTCGTCGAGATTCACGATGCCGCACTCCGAGCGTCGCACCCTCGTCGGCAAAGCGTCGCGCATGAACACCCCGCGGAAGAACGGTACGCGCAGGCGACGCGCCGATCGATCGAGCTGCTCGTTCGTCGTGACGCCGCGCGGTGGCAGATCTGACGTCGCCGCTAACGTCGCCTTCTTCCGCGATTTTTTTTTTTTTTCGACGATTCTCCTCGCGCCACCTCCGCGCTTCTTATACGGCGCGAGGTACAACCCGCGACCCTCCAGCGCGCGATTATGTCGCTGCAGTTCCTCGAGTTGTCGCTGCGCCGCTTTTTTGTCGCTCACCGCTTTGGCCACGCCAGCCGCGCCACCGATCAAGGAACCGAGCGCGCCCAATATCGGCAGAAGAGGCAAGAAGCGGAAGTATCCTCCGTCGGAAGTATCCTCCGCCTCTTCCTCGACGTCCTCGCGTTTCTCCTCGATTTCGTTCCTTTCCTCATTTTTCCTTTTTTCCTTTCCACACCCATGCCCAGTTTCGTCTTCGCTTTCATAGCCGCCCATACGGCCGCCGCGGCGAGTCTCTCACCGACCGTCGAGTCCTCCGCGGTGACGCGCTCGCGCGCCCTCTCGGCGAGCGTTCGATCGGCGACGTGTCGTTCGGCGAGCTCGCCGCTTCGCGAATACGCGACGTCGTGCTCGCGACACGCCGCGTCCAACGGATTGATGCCTCTTTCGCCGCGCGCTAGTCTCTTCTCTAGACGCGTACCGGGTCCGCAAAATTGATAGCCGGGTATATGCAGCTCGAAGGGAAGAGCGTTTATCGCGCGGTTGAGCAGACCGGCGCCGCGCATTCGGTCGCGGTTGCAGAAGGGTATTTTCTTTTTCTTAATTCGAACGGGATTGTTTCGACGACTCACCGTTCGGAGCGAGAGCGCGGTTGCACTCGTAGCAGTCCTTGACGAGCGGCGGTGGACCGTCTATGTGCGTTCGTTGCCACGGACGATTGTAATGTTCCATGCACGAGCGATATCTCTGTACCTCGGGATCGGCTGTTATATGTTCGGGCAAACGGTCCCACAGCAGTTGCACGTATTTTTCAAATTTACGCAACAGAACGGTCTTCGGAACGATTTTCAGCTCCTCGGCGGTCAGATCGAGAATGTCGCGCCTGTCCGTCAGTACGATGGGAAACATCTCGAGCGCGCGAACGATTCGTTGCTTCTTTGGATCGAATTTCTACGGATACGGCGACACGCTCGCGCTATTTATACCTGCGCGCGAAGCGTTTGCGCACGCGCGGTCGAATCGAAACGACGTCAGCGCTCCCTTTGCCTTTCCGGAAACTCGTCGCGAACGAATCGAGCGAGCGAAAACGACCGAGAGAGAGCGAGAGGGCAAAATGCGATTCGTGCGACAGTCGGTGACGATAGGAGTCTCGAACGTGGATCGCAAAACGTCGTCAAGGTCGGGCGCGACCGAGAAAGGAAGCGGAGAATCGCGCAGACACGGTCCTCTCTTGCCGAACGTCGTACGTTGCATCATTTGCGGACCCTCTAACTGCGGTAAGACGAACGTTCTGGTGAGTATGCTGGAACAACCGCACGGTCTTCGTTTCGAGAACGTATACGTGTACTCGAAATCTCTGCAACAACCGAAGTATCGATATCTCGAACGATTGTTCGAGCCTATGGACGAGATCAGCTATCACGCGTTTTCCGACAATCGCGACGTCGTTCCGCCCGACGAGGCGCTCCCCGACTCGATCTTCGTCTTCGACGACGTGGCCTGCGACAGGCAGGACAGAATGAGGGAGTACTTTTCGATGGGTCGACATTCGAATATCGATTGCTTCTATCTCTGTCAAACGTACGCGAAAATACCGAAACATCTCGTGCGCGATAACGCAAATCTGTTGATCCTGTTCAGGCAGGACGGTACCAATCTGCGACACGTGTACGACGATCACGTGAACATCGACATGTCGTACGAGTTTCGCGCCTTCTGTCGCGAGTGTTGGCGACGCACTTACGGTTTCGCCGTGATAGACAAGGACAGCGCGTTGCGAGGCGGACGGTACAGGCGAGGGTTCCACAACTTCGCCGTGCTGTAGAGCCGATCAGTGCGATTCGTCGAACGACGCGAGTATGAGCGCGATCGCGGAAGAGAGGACCGCGCGAGAGATAGCCAAAACGCGCGACTCGATTCGCAGGAAGTACGCCGTTCTCAGGGCCGGCAAAATGGAGAGCGAGATCGCTCTGGAAAAAAGGTACGAACCCATCGTCAAACCTCTGAAACGGCTCGCCGATGACGTGGGACGCTGGGGTAAAGGGTCGAACAAGATTGACGACGACGACGGCGGTAGCTCTGCGTTCGCGAGAAAAATGAAAACGGCGAAGATAGCGAAGGACAGCGAGAACGACGACGACGAGGACGATGCTGGCGCCGATCCGGAGCGCGATTACGGGGAGGACGAAGACGTATTTGCACCGATCGGGATAACGACGACCGCCGAAAAAGGAGAGTCACGTCTAACACGGTTAAGTTCGGCTCCCGCGACGACGAGCTCCGCACCGATCGATTCGGTCCAGTTTTTACCCAGGGAACGCGAGATCGTTTTGGAAGCGACGACTTCGCCTCCCGCGCTAAAGAAGACCGTGAGGAAATCTTTGAGTACGTTGGAAGGTCGCGACGCGCTGAATAGTCAACTAGGACCGTTAGGGCGGGAATACGTGACCGCTCTTCTGAGCGGCGACAAAAACAAAGATATCGACTACACCTACGGAGTGCACATCGGCGAGAACGGCGCGATGTTGGGTGACAAGCGCTTCGACATGAACGCGGATGACTCCATGGACATCGCTGGTGTACGGTACAAGGGCACGCGCGGTCTGTACGAATTGATCTTCAAGCAACATCCTGATCCTAAAATATACACGGAAAAGGACAAACGAGCGTACAGGAGTATACTTCTCGCTACCAACGCTCACAGGCGCGGTCGCAGCGCCGTCGGGGCCGTCAAGAGCAACAGGGGACACAAGTACACAAAAGTAATAGCGCCGCTCGTATACCCGTCTCAAAAAGTTGGGACTACGAAGGGTGCCGGGCTACCGCCGGCCATGCGACTGACCGACAACGCGATCGATTACGTCCACTGGGACGATCCCAACGAGTTGGTCGATCGACTTCGACTGCTGGACGCTTCTCGTCGAGCCGGCAACGACGCTCACGACAACGAAATCCTGTCGATAATCGAGGAACTTCGCGAGGCCGGTTTCGTCATAAATTGATCGGTCGCGTCGATCGCGACGTCAGTACGAATCGCGCGCTCGCCAGCGCGATGTCTGTGAACAAATTCGGCATGTCGCTGGCAGCTCGGGGCAGCGGTGACGGAATCGACGGCGCGTCCGCGGCGAGATTGCGCTCGTCGATCGAATCCCTGCGCAATTACGCGCGCAACAACGCGCTCTTTATGAGCGAGGATTTCTACGACGCGAGGGAGCGCAAGATACGGCGAGTGGCCGCGCCGGAGATCGACACCGACGCGGCGAACAGGAGTTACGTCGAGGACGCGATCGGACGATCGAAGAGAAGCGCGACCGAAGAATTGAGAGGCGAGATAGCGGCGGTGAGGAACGACGCGCTCCTCTCGGATCGAAACTCTTACGACGCGAGGGACCGCAGGATACGGCGGGTAGCCGCGCCGGAGATCGACACCGACGCGACAAACAAGAGTTATGTGGAACGTGCGCTTCGAGAATCGGGAAAGGAGATCGAGTCGTTTTGCGATAAAACGAACAAATCGTTGTCGACGGTGAAAAGCGAGGTGGATGAGATGACGAATTCTTTGAGAAACGATGTGAATAACATACACAGCGTTCTGCTCGGACTGCGAATCGCGATGCACGAGTTTCCGGCCAAATTCGGGGAGATTGAAAATCAGATACAAAATTTAGAAAAATCTAAGTCCGCGCAAACGGAACAGATACTCGGCGCGCGGAAAGCCATCGGAGAGATGACGGATTCGTTGAGAACCGACGTGAATAACATAAATAGCGTCATGAGCGGATTGAGAATCGCGCTGAACGATTTTCTACTTAGATTCCGCGAGATGGAAAGAGTGATGGTGACGAAGGAATCGCTAAAGAGAGAGATAGCAAACATTCGCGACAACGGGGAGGAACGCCAATGAGAAGGTAGACGAGCCGTCTTTTTCACGCACAACCGCGCAGTTGGGAGAGGTATATGCGCGCGCGCGCAACGATGAGCGCCGAGAAGCGGAGACTCGTGGAGGAGCTGCACGCACCGGCGCGGAAAAACTTCCCGCGACGACGCGTCGTGGTGCGCGGCTACGACGACCTGTGGCAGGCCGACGTGGTCGAGATGCGTCCCTATTCGCGCGAAAACGCGGGTCACAATTACATTCTGACGGTCATCGACGTGCTGAGCAAGTACGCCTGGGCGATCCCGCTCAAGAGCAAGGGCGGAAAGGAGGTCGCGACGGCTCTTTGAAAGATCTTTCGCGAGGACGCGCGACACCCTAAAAATCTGCAAACGGACATAGGAAAAGAATTCTACAACGCTGACGCGCGCAGGCTCTTCGACGCGCACCAGGTGAATCACTACTCCACGTATTCGGTGATGAAAGCGTCGGTGGTGGAGAGGTTCAATCGCACGTTAAAGAACGACATGTGGAAGCTCTTCACGCTCCAGGGATCGTACAGATGGATAGACGAGCTGCCGCGCCTCTTGTCGAATTACAATCGTCGCAGGCACCGAACGATCGGAATGCGTCCGGCGGACGTGACGCCCACCGTCGCCGAAAAACTGCTGCGCACGGTGTACAGTCGCGCGAAGATAGCCGCGCCGGCGAGATTTAGAGTCGACGATCCGGTGCGCGTGAGCAAATTCAAAACGATCTTCGAAAAAGGCTACACTCCCAATTGGACCACCGAGATCTTTCGTATAGCCAAAGTACAAAGGACCAATCCCGTTACGTATCTGCTGAAAGACGTTCGCGGAGAAGCGATAGCCGGAGGATTCTACGAACACGAGTTGCTGCGCGTCTCCAATCCCGACGTCTATCTCGTGGAAAAAGTACTGCGCAAGCGCGGCAATCGAGCGTACGTGAAGTGGCTGGGGATGGACAGTTCGCACAATTCGTGGATAGATAAAGCGTCTGTATTGTAACAGAAATAATTAGACATTCGTAGACACACGTAACGTGATGTACTTTATTATTAATAAAAGTTTACACATTTATCGGTTTGTTTCTTACACGCAATCCAACATTGTTATACAACGAATACATCGTATATGATGTGGGTCGGGTAAAATTACGATACATAGTAAGGATGAATTTCAAATACAAATATTAAGATACGTAACCCGAAGGTGTGACGTTCAGGTTTAAGGTACAGTTAAGATTTTTTTTATAATTGTGAGATTATACAAATTTCATTTACTATTATTAATTAAAAATACAATAATTTTTATAGAGCTTATGATATTTTTTTCACAACGGTATTCCGTAATGTCCCCACGGAAGCGTTTCCACGCAGTTCGACGTCACGTATCGCTTGTCGTCGTGCGGACTGAGAGCTAGTTTTTGCTCCGACACGGTGTAAACCTCGTGCAACGTCGAGCGTATGCACGACTGGCGCGTCTTCAGCTCGCGCGCTTTTCGCAGGCATGCCACGTAATCGTCGAAAGTGATCCTCTTCGCGACCACGTTTCTCTTAACGCCCTTTATTTTCTTGGTGTCGTCGCGTCCGAGCACCTTGTAAGTGTACATCTTCGCTCTGAGGCCCACGAACTCCGTCATGATCGCCCCGTTGTTCTCGTCCTTCATCAAACCGGGCACCTTCTTGTTGACGCGCGGCATACCGTGCGCGTTATTCTCCGCGTAGTCGCTCGTGTCGAACCTGTCTATGTCGCGTCTCATATTCTCGTACGCGTCTTCGCACTCCACCTCATAGACCAAACTATCGGTATCCGTGTAAGCAATTCGACACCGGCCGCGATAGAGCGGCATCATATAGCCGTAGTGAAACTCGTAGACACGCGTTTTGGATATCTCGAGAATGCACATACCCACGTAGACCGGCTTGTTGAATTTTACCTCGAGCTTTCGCAGCTCGATCGCGACCAGATTTTCCGAGAAGACGCTCCTGCTGTGAAAGTTCGGCCTGCCGATCAACGCCTCCGCGCCCCACCTCCCTTCCCATCGCGTCACGAGACGCACGTCCACGTGCTCGCGCACGTTCTCCATCGTTTTTCCGAAAACGGCGTTGTTCATCAGTTTGTACAAATTCCGTTCGAACTCGTTGGTCGCCAGGGTCCTGAACGTCGTGTTCAGCTCGATGTAGCCGCGAAGCCACGCCGACTGGGCGAATCGCAGAACTCGATGAACGCGCGTCAAACGCATACCGAGTCGCAGACATTGCTGCAGGTTTCGATAATGCGTCACGTAGCGCGATTTGTCGTAGAGAGTGGCGAGCAGTTTCTCCTGCCGCTTGCCGGGCGGTTTATCGCGCGTTGGGCACAGCGGCAGGTCCGCGTGGGCGTCGTGCAGGTGCGGCGGATACTCGAGATCCACCTCCAGAATGTAACCGACGTCGCCGTCCGTCGGCACGGTCGTCACGTCGAAGTTCTCAGGGTCGTCGAGCCACTGGAAATTCGCGTACGGCAGCGGTTCGCTCATAGCCCAACCGTACAAATTGTTCACGTCGTAATACATGAGATACGTAGTGGGCTGGGAAGAGTCGTACGTCGGTACGTGCCTGTTGTTGGCTCGCGCGTACCTGAGCGAACATTGACTGAGGCCGCCGCGTATCCCGCGCTCCACGAACATCGCCATGTCGATGTCGGTGAGCAGCTCGAAACGCACGCCGGTGTACTTCAACATGGCGTCCCACGTGTACCCTGGCAACGTGTAATAATGCGCGGGATCCAGACCGTAACTCTCTAAACACGTGTCTCGAAAATTTTCAAAAATATCCGCCAGAAGAAGCACGTCGGTCTTGAGATACAGATCGCTGTACTCGCCGAGATCCCGCACGCGAAAACGTCGCCACACCCTCGTCGCGTGCTCGTAGTCGCTCTCGCTCGCGGTCTCGTCGGTCAGGGAGCTGTAAAAAGCCTCGCGCGGCGGAAGTTCCGTCTCCCGCAGTTTGTCCGCGCTATCGACGTACTCGTACGGAAACACTCCCTTGCGAGTGAGCAGATCGAGATCCTCCGCGCTCAAATCCGCGTACTCCGAGCGCGTAATTTTCAGCTTGTCTTTGTCCAAATAGGACGCCAGGGTCTCGATACTCGCGGCTAAAAATTTGTACGAGTCTACGAATCGCAGCCTCACGAATCGATTCCACACCCCGTCCGTTAGCGTCTCCTTAACGGTCTTCGAGAAAGATATGTACTTTTCCTTTGTAAGCGGCAGCAGATCGACCCCGCCCTCAAAATCGTTCGCGATTTTCTCGATGACGAAGTGCGCGTCGTAACCCGACAGATTGTGGAAGAACACGGGAATCACGTACACGTTTCTGTAATTCAGATTGCAACGAGAATGCGCCGGACCTCTGTAGCGTCCGGTCAGATGACAGTGATCTCGCATGCGCTTGTCCTCCGGTTGGAACGGTTTCCGACACACGTGACAATGCGTCGCGTTCCGAAATTCGAGTTTTTCGTCGTCCGTAAGCTCAACCATCGATATATTGTTGGAGAATTTTATCTTGGCGCGACGCGCGAGAACGCGAAGCTCGTTCACGAACCACGAAACGCAGTCCTCGCCGCGACAACATCTGTACGCGGATACGGTATCGTCGTAGGTGCAGCACAGATAGTAGCCCAGGCTGAACGGAACGTGACGCTGATAAGCGTATCTCTCCGTTCTCGCGCCTCCTTCGGCGTTCTCTCTGTCCCGTTTTTCGAGAAGACACTCCAGATCCGCGTACACCACGAAGGGCAGTCGCTCCTTTCTGTCGTGATTGTCGAACGACAACCACTTGTCGTCCTCGCTCGGAAGAAGAATGGCGCAGTCGTTCATTCAGCCGCAGTCAACGCTGTGAGCGGCCAACTTTTCGCGCGTATAGAAATAGTGCAGGCATCTGCGAAGTAACGTGCGCGCGATTAATATGCGTATATATAACACCTCATCGTTTTCCTTATTCCTCAAGTTTTATTTTTTTTACTTACCGATCGCAAACGTACTTCTTATACGAGCTCGCGGTCAATTGCGAGCCCACCAATCGCGACAGATTCTTTATCCAAGCGAAATGGCCCCTGTTGACGCCGCGCAGCGTATCGCACAGATACAGAAGATTCACGTGTCTATCCCTCTTATCGTCGGTCAACCGCAGAGGCACTATCGCGTTGTCGTCGGGGCCCCGTCCGATCCGACTCTTTTTTTCCATTCTTTTCCGAGTTGTAAACACGTTGATCGATACGTCGTTCTGACGTTCGAACTTTCCGATCTTTTTTAGGTCTATGGGAAAATTGATCCCGTCGAGATTCAGCACCGTCGCGTAATCGGGATACGAGCCGCATCGTTCCGCGTTGTACTTGGCGGGATACAGAGCCGCGACCACCGCGCGCGCGAAACACGTGTCGTTCTCCGACAGCACGTTGACCACGGCCTGTTTAAGTCTTATACTTAACGGTATCTTCATCCAACATCCCACGCGCATGGGATTGCACTTGTTCACGTTCACCGTTAGGTTGAGTATTCGCGACAACGCCCATCCGG